>JAULBS010028473.1:0-40710 GCA_032355785.1 Symmetromphalus regularis
CGAACTGATTACACACAAAAACAACTGATTTTGTGGCGGACAAAATGACTGCTAATATTAAATTTGTGACTGTCAAAGCTTGACAAATGACAATTCTGTACCGGACAATGTCCGTGACCGAGCACTTATTTCCAGGCTTGATATATATATATATATAAAAAAAACTGTAAATGTTTGTTCAGATCTAGTTTAATCAAATTAGACAAAAAATTCATAAAACCATAAAACTCATACTGTGTATTCTTTACACTTTTCTGCACATGCCTCCAGTAAGCAAAACAGCCAACGTCAAAATATGGTTAACTTTTAATCAATCAAACATTGCAGATTAAATATGTCTCTTTTGCTGTTCAGTATATATTTTAAAAAGAGTATATTTTCCTTTTATAGCTTTTTGTTATTGCTTGTTTACAATAATGAAACAATTTTTATCAAACCGCTTATAATTTTATTTCACCCTAAAATTTATCAAATTTTACTCCATTCTCATTTTAAAGTTTGTTCAGTTATTTCTGTAATACTTTATTTTGGGAGCAAACCAATATTCATGAACACTGTCATCACTTCTGATTGGCTAAAGTATTACTGAATTTCTGGAGAGAGGAAAAAGATACTAAATTGACCTTCCATAATTAGTAAAACATTAAAAAAAAGAATGTCATTATTAGCTAATGGAATACACAGTAACTTGATTTAGTATTTTATTGGCATTATTTATAACAGTATCATTTATTCTTACTGTCCAGTATACTGGTTGTACTTAATGTTAATTTGTAATAATTTTCTTATCGATGTAACTGGTGCTTGTATATTTTGAACATGAAGTCAGAGTTTACAAAATTCACTATCCCTTAGACTATAGATTCTGTGTCTTGACTATTGCCCTTCCGATACACTTGGGCTAGTGGCTTCCACATATATATATATACTGAACAGCAAAAGAAATGCAAATGTTTGTCCAGTTCCATTGGACAAAATTGTATGATAAATCCTTAAAACCATAAAGCTCACGCTGCACACACTTTACACTTCTCTTCACATGCTTCCAGTAAGCAAAACAGCCATCATCAAAATATGGTTAACTTTTATTCAATCAAACATTGCAAATTAAATTTGTGTTTCTTTTGCTCTTTAGTATATGTATATATACATACATACACATATATATATATATATATCAGGCCCGTACGCATTATTTTCTTTAGGGAGGGTGCGTTTGTGCATTTTATTTAGGTTTTTAACGTTATTCATGTAAATTAGTGTCAATCCAAATTTGCATTTACGGACCTCGACAAATTTAGGGGGGTGCGTGTGCACCTGTCACCCAAATCCCCCCTGCGTATGGGCCTGTATATATATATATATATATATATATATATATAGCTAGCGTCCATTCATGACATTAAATAAATATTAGTGCTTTAATAACAATATAATGTTCTATAGGAAAAGAAAATCATATTATTTAATGACACCCATGCATATGGTAAATCAGTTAATATTAGGTGTCAGAAATATGACAGTTACAACACATGGTTTTTTGTGTGCAAGGAGAAACCTATTGCCATCAAATAAGCTGTTCTTGTTGGATTAGCAGCAAGGTTTGTTACATGTACTTTTTCATAGCCAGGACAGTACATACCAGATTGTTTGGTAATCAGTTTGTGTGGCACTCATTATACTGTGGAACCTGTTAAAACTAGATTCTCATGTGTAAAAAAAATCACCTCGTGTTCCTAGGATTATGTATGACCGTGGAAACATAAAATATTTCTGGGAATGAGTGGTTCTGCATAGTGGTTTTGATTATGTAGGATAGTTAAAGGGAGATAACTCAGACAGGAAATTAGTACAGGTTTGATAGATATTGGTTTATTTGGGTTTGGCAGTTTCCACTGTAAGGATAAATAAACAAATTTCAGTATTAATATATTTTCATAGAACATTTCATGCCAGTTGCTTTAATGCTTAAAATCACAGAATTTACAAATTGTTGAAAGTAAAATGAAATCCTGTCAATGTATTTTGTTTTATTACATAGTATTTTTGTTGTCTAAAGTTTGACCTTCTAGATTAAAAGGAGTCCTTTAAAATAGACATGTTGTTTGAATAAGCATTGTTGTTACTCTTCTCATTGGCAGATACAGAAAATGCATTTAGGGGCCCAATAATATGATGAAAGATTCTTATATGTTCCAAAAATAATAGTATTAATAAAAAAATGTAATAATAAAACAAATTGTAAATGCATTAATTGCAAAATTTAGGAGGGGTGTGTGTGCTAGATCCACCATTGGTTCCAATTTTTTGTTCTAATCACAGTTCACTTTCTGATAGCTGCTTTTATTTTATCAGTTAGGACAAATCTTGTTAAAAGAATTCAACATTAAAAGAGAGAAAAGCAACAAGCTTTCCACATCATTTGTTAAAAATGATGATTATCATTAGCTTCTAGAGAAGAACCAAATGTTGCTTTGTTACAAATGTTGTTTCAGATCTGGATTTACAATTTTCACTGAGGCATTTATATTTAAACAGTCAAACAGAGAAAAGATTAATTACATTCATGTTAAGTATTTAAGCTTATTTAAGTAAATCTGTACAGAATGGAAGCCAAATGCTTTGTAAGCCATTATTCCAACATTAATAGATGTAGGCTATTTTTATTTTCATCTAAATACATGACTGTGAACCAGTCGGTTGTCGAATCGATCTTTCTCAGTGGATCCATTTGCAGTTTGGGCTATTTTTTGTTCCAACCAGTGGTTAACAACTGGTTCATCAAAGGCCATAGTATGTGCTGTCCTGACTGGAAAATTGCACATAAAAGATCCCTTGCTGCTTATCGGAAAGAGTAGCCTATGTGGCGGCAGTGGGTTTCTTCTAAAGACATATGTAAGAATGACCATATATATGACGTCCAATAGCTGATGATAAGATAAAAATAAATGTGCTCTGGAGGCATCATTAAATAAAACAAACTTAACTTTTTTCTAAATACGTGACTTAACCCATTTTTGAAAAAAATATCTTCCAGCCTTTGGTGGGATTTAAAGCCTATTTTTACATTTAAAGTTTTGATTGTAAATGTCAACTTCTTTTTAGAGTATGGTTGTTTTAATGACTAAAGTCCAACTTTATGAATTAGAAATTGATTTAGATTACTTACAATGTTTGTGTAAAGAGAAAAATCAATACACATGTTTGTACAACAGAATTTAATCATGTTGGAAATTTAATATTAATTTTTATCTAAAAGGGATGTGCATGCTTTGAAACCTAAAACGTATTAGGGAAAAAAGGCTGTGTTACGTGTTATAGGGATTGATTATATTTGTATAGAAATGGGAAAATCTTCTTTCAACATATGGGGATCACTTTTGATGGTTAATCATGGATTATGTTTTGTATTAAAGACAGAGTAACAAATATATTACATTGTTTTGGGAATTGTTGTTAACTGAATAAAAATATGAAAATTCTCTTAGCATTTGTATGTCATGAGGCTTAATCCAGCATTATGATATATTCAGTATTAAGTTGTAGGGATTACCATTATAATCAAAGGGGATATCAAATGTAATTGGAGATAACAAGTATAATAAAAGGAGATAACTCTAGTGTAATAAAAATGAAATCTCTTAACAGTAAACAAAGGATTTAATTAACTTCTAAAACAGCTTGTCTTTGATCGTACCATTATCAGAAATCATATCTTGTAACAATATGTCAGATTAAATTGATGTAGGATGATTAAATATTATCATTAAGGAGAACAACAAGGATGAAAAGTAGATTTTCAAAATGGCCAATCACTGTTAAACAGCCTGATAAAAGCTTGTTAGCAATATTTTCTAGTGTTTAGAGAATCCATCTTTTTTATAAAGTTACTATTCAGCAGGCAGGCGTTTAGTCTTGTTGATGAATGTCTCTGTAGACAGGGTGCTAGCACTTCATGATGGCCAGATGTCAAAGTAGGTGTATTTTTAAGACTTTTTAACATTATAATTAAATTAGGACAGGGTGTTGTCAAGTTTAGCTAGTATCCAGTTGCGTATCCTGCTAAATCTGTCAGCTGAGTGCTTACATAGTTATGACGGATTATATTATTTATTTATTTTTGCATTTTTGGTATCTTTGGAATATTTTTTGAGCCATTATTTAGGGTGCTCGTGCAAGGCTTATGTTCAGGGTATATATACTTTTGTGTTTAGCTCATACGTAATACGGCTTTATTGTGCTGATGGTAATACTTTTAACAGTAGTTATGGTTCTAATATTGTGCCACACAATTCAAAAGAAAATTTCAAAATTGTAAGATATATAATCTGGAAAATGAAATGTACACTTGGACAATCAAATTGAAGTCTGTTTTAAGTTTTTTCATTTCATATAAAATTATATGTAGGTGTTTCTAGGACATGAGGATTATGTTATTTTTGCTATAGATTAAATTGTCTTGTTTCTGTTGCACTATATATTTTATTTTAAATTGGAATCAGATTTAACTTAGAGGTTGTGTCTGAAATGCTAGAAGACCTAAGATCAAGGTCACCTGGTGTCTCACAACTTGGGTTGCCTAATCTCTGATAAAATGCACACAAAAGATCCCTTGCTAATAATTTAGAACATTTGGTTATAGCAAGTTTCTCCTGTTCTAGACAAATTTGATAATTATTTCTCCTAGACAAATTTGTTCATTATTTTATGTTTAATATCTAATGACTGAAGATTAATGATATATTTGGGCCCCATTAAACCAACATTCCTGTCATTTTGTCTAGGTCATGTCATAATTATTAAATAATGGAATGCTTCCCATTTCTGAGTAATTTTATGAACTATGAAGTCATCTTGTGTACACAAACAAATGGCTATATTGGATTGTCTTGCTCAGTGTACAAGTGCTATAATATCATTAGTTCACCATAATAGAATTTTTTTTTAAATAGTGAGTAAAAACAACTATGCTTCAAAATAGATGCCTCATTTAGCTCACGAATTTAGTGCTTCCCATTTAAGGCTATACGTAATTGTTTCTTAGTTAACTTTTAATGCAAAATTTCTAAGGCTTGTTTGTGGGTTATTTATTGTTTTTCTTTAGGTGGGCACTTGGACATTCAGTCTTATGTGACTTTTTATAATGTCTAAACCATTATTGGGTGATTTTTTATTTATTGACCAAAAAAATGAATACTTTATTGTTTGTATTGGTGAAATATAATGTTTAGATTATGTATCACTATAATATTGTTGATTTGTTAATCTGTATCATATTACTGCTTCTTGTTATGCATAATACCATAACTTTGACACCAAACTGTTGGTGAACGGCATGTGTTAAATTGTAATAATTTTATATTTCTTGCAGTCCAGGAAACAGAAAATGTAGCTCATTGGTGTAGCATCTGGTTGAGGTGTGATGTGTCATAGGATAAACCCTCTATATATCTCTTCGATCAAGAATTTTCAAGTCTGGTATATCAAAGGCTGAAGTATATGCTGTCATTTTTAGAAAAGTGCCTACATGTATATAACATTCCTTGCATCTGGTTAAAAAGAGTAGCCTATGTGATGGCAACACATTTCTTCTGTGGATCACGTATGACAGTTATTATATATCTGACATCTAATAGCCACTAATTAAGCAATGTTCTTTCCTTTTCATGAGTCAAATTCCATGACGGCAGTCCTCATAAAGAAGATTTAAGACTTGCTGTTGTGTTCTTGGTGCACACCTCATCCCACAGTCACTTTAGGCAATAATTGTTAAGTCCCTCAAACAAATTTTAACCTCTGTCTCTATTTCTTGCTAAGATGGACAACATAATGATTTTAAAATTAACAGCTGACAGACACAAAATGTTTCCATTCAACTATTAATTTAGTGACCATTTTTTCAGATGTTGATAAGCTGCTGTTTGAAAGATGTATACATATTAAATTACTATAACCTGTTTATTTGGATTGAATATTATCTCAGAAGATTGCTGAAAGAAAAAGATCTCATTTATTGTCATTATTTTCATGTTTGTTGTTAAAGCCATTTTTGATACATACATTATATCTGTACATTTGTTTTTCTCCTGTAAACTCTCTAGCCCGAGAACCTGATACTGGCGAATAAAGCGGGAAGCCCTGCAGTCAAACTAGCTGACTTTGACATAGATTGTGAGGTGCTTAGATACAAACTTTTACAACAGGCCAAGTCAAAAAAATAATTCCATTCTCATCGGTGATGATATCAACTTTGTGTTGGAGTTGGATTTTTTCACTTTGATTTTAACTCTTTGCTGTTTTTGTGGGTGAAATTAAATAAATGTGGCATTGCACACAAATAACTTTTTCATTCATTACCATATCATGTGACACATTCAACAGGGTTAAAACAATCTGTTCAACTTGAGGTTCATGAATAATCTTTTTCAAACAGTATTTTATATCACCTTCACTAGTATGAGTGGAAATAATACACATCCATTTTTTTTAATTCATGTAAATGCTGTCCTAACCAAGTATTTTAATTATTTACCCTTTGATCAGTTCATGTATCTCAAACTTTGAATGCCGTAATGACAGACTAATTCAAAACATTTTGTACCACAATACTCATTGTAATCGCGGAAAAAATAAAAATAAAGCAATGGAAAGTTAATACAAAAGAGAAGAGTTTAAATACACACTAAATGTCAATACTTTAGGTGACATATAATTTTTAACTTTAAAAAAATATATTAAAAAATAATAATAATAAAAATTGAATTATAAATGTCGAGTTAGAGCTGATACTACAAGGGCAAATATTATGGTTTCATTTTTATTTTATTTTTATCTTTTGTAAGTTTTTAAAAATTTATTCCAACTGTTAAAATTCTTTTATAAGGTAATCACTCATTACTTATTAATAAAATACTTGACTCTCATCATATTATTGATATTCATTCTTATCATTGTAACCTACTTTCTAAAAT
Source organism: Symmetromphalus regularis (assembly GCA_032355785.1). Lineage (NCBI taxonomy): Eukaryota > Metazoa > Mollusca > Gastropoda > Neomphalida > Neomphalidae > Symmetromphalus > Symmetromphalus regularis. The sequence continues at coordinate 6,972 of JAULBS010028473.1, forward strand.
TTTATATCCAAGGCCATTCACATCTAGGATATATTTGCATCATTATGACCTTTTTAAATACACCCATGGAGGTTTTAGAGCATTTAAGCATTTTCTGTTTGTATGGTGAGGTTAAAAACACAGGGTCACATGCATGTGGTTGTCTGATGGGTTTAAATATTTAAGAATTAAGTTTTTATTTAGCATGTTGGTGGATGGGAAATTAATATTTAAAATTCTGTAAGAATATTTCATATGATTTTTTGTTGGGAATGGGTTTCCTTTGTTTAATGGCCATTATAAACATGACCATTGCAATGTAATAACTTGTATTTTATAAACACTATTTAAATAATGTGTATTGAGAGAGTTCAGTTGATTAAAATGTATGGTATATAAAATATGGAAGTGCCACAACTAAATACTCTTCTTTTTAAAACTATAATACATGTCTAGTAACTGAAAAGAATAAACATCTGTAAAAGTAAGATATTCCAGTTTCTTTTTGAATTAATGAAAATTATTCTTTTTGGTTTTATTATTTTTTATATTTGTTTAAATACTTCTAAAATAAAAGTTAGAATAATTCAATGAACATAATATTTATGTATATATTCTACAGAGATAAATTTGTATTTGAGTAAAGATAACTATAGACAACAGTGATCAATGGATTCCACAGATGTCAGAATGGTATCAAATTCAAGATCTATAACACTGGGCTGGGTGTTAAAATTGGGATGGGCACCGATGAAAATTGAACTATTTTTTTCATATGGCCTAACTAGTTCATGTTGTCAAGTCTCTAGACAGTAATGCATAGACATAGGCATTTATTAACACTGAGTTAAAAAAACAAAATAACAGCCAAAACGTTTTTATTTTGCACAAAGGTCTGTTGGAACATTTTTTGTTTGCAAAGTTCTCACACTGTATATGTTTAGCTAGAATAATAACCAGATTCATTTTCTTTATATCTGTGGAATCAATGATTGTCCATTCATCATTATGCACTTTCCTTCACTACCTTAAATTCCTAAAAGAGTGATGGGAGGCGGAATGGATTAACATTTTGAAGATGTTGAGGTTTTATTGCCTCCATCCTAACGTTGTGTCAGCAGTATAATATTGCTATGGGTAAGGTTTAAATAATAAAGATCATTTGAGTTATTTAATACATGCTGTATAACATTTTTATTAACTGCTTGGTTTTGAACTTACTTAACTGTTACATTTTGAATCATTGGTACATTAGTTATGAGTTACCAGTTAGAACTTTTAAATGACATTGATTGAATTGAATATTGGTTTAACGACACACATCCCTCCCCCCTTCCATCCGAGCACATAAATAAACATCAGCTGTTGCAGGTTAAGCTATGTTTAAATTAAAATCATTATTCCAAATCACTGTAAATCTTGAATCTTTTTTAAATGATGAATCTTGTCTTGACTGTTTTAAAATAAACAGACATACTTAAAGTTCTATGAATCACAAACTACTGATGGGATAATCTGTCAGATTTTAAATTTTATTAGATATTAGTGAACACTTTTTTAAAATTCATTTAGATAGTTGAAATTGATTTATTTAGAATGCATGATATTTAGTATAATTAAAACAATATCAGTAATATTGTAATTTGTAGTAAATCATTTTTTATTCTATAATACATTTTTGTTTTGTTATTTTGAAATCAGATTTTGTTTTCCTAGATAGTGTATACTAACAAACTTGTGTATACTTACATTTTTATAATAAGTTAACAATCAACATTGATAAATATCCTGCTCAAACTGAGCCATATTTAAACTCAATGTTTATCTGTTTTGAATAGTTCTAAATAGGTACAATATACACTGTACATAAAAATAAATAAATAAAAGCAATTACATGTATTTACTCAATTATTTTCCTAGTTAATATTATATTAAGTACTAGACATGAACAGTGTGATAGCTTTTGTTTAACCCACATATCCTGCTTGGCTGTGACAATGGAATGGCAGCTTTTTTTGAGTTTACCCCTGCTTGTCTGATCCCATGAAAAAACACCATCCTTGCAAACATTAAATGCCAGCTGCAGATTTGATTATTAAAATAGTTTACTGTAGTTAGAGCTCAATGGACATGGAAAAAGTGGTACTTTGAAATATTTAAGCTCATCTTGCTAGAAGTATTTGTGTTGGCATAATTACTGACACAAAAACATCTTGCATGAAGTTTTGAGTGTTGTGCTTAGAACTAAACTATTGGCAATAATTTTACTATTATAAGGAAGTTAGAATGTAAAGAAATGTGTGACTGTTGGCCTTTTATGAGAAATGTAATTGTACTGATCTACTTCTTGTATTGGATAAGCCATATGATGAAAGTTGATTATATTTCTATTTTCAACTTGTTAGTTGTATCCATTGAAAAAGCCATAAAACGAACTACAGATAAATTGACATAACTATCATAGTGATGTTTATAACATGTTAGAGACATCCATCACAGTGATGTATGCTGCATGTTAGAAATATCCCATGATAAATTCACATCAGTATCATAGTGATAAACAAATTTTGGATGAAAGTTTGTCTATGCAAATCATACAATGAATAAGTAGGAAATTTGCACAGATATAAATAGTGGTATATACAAGCTGCTTGAGATTTTGTGATGTGCAAAACTAACTAAATTACTTGAAGAAACTCCAATGAAACTTGGCCATTCATTGTGTTGTACATTACCAATCAATTGTTATCACAAAAGTTATGTAAGGTATGTAATTTGTGCTGTCTTATGAGTGTATATTTAGCATGTCACGCATTTCATTACATTACATTAATTTGTTCTATTTTTTTTAAAAACATTTTTTTAGTCATACGATGTCTTATTTCACTTAGTCATTTTTTTAATGAAAATCAGAATGTATAATTTAAACAAATATTTGAATATTGAACCAAATTGGCATCAAAAGCATCTGGTCTGAAAACTTCTGTCAAATTATTTTTAAATAATTAAATTTATTTATAAAAGTATGTGTGCTATTTAATTGTCATGCTACTTTGTGTCCATTGAGCTGGTGTCACTAGCATGCAGTTGTTTTGCAGTGACTGTAGCTTACATTCATGGTGCACATGGTCTACTTTATGTAGAGTGCAGCTGTGATAAAGAAATAGTCAACTGTTATCTTAAAGCAAGCAGTTTGTTGAGATCAAATTCTGATGCTATCGGCATAAATGACAAAATGATGAATTGTATAATGATATAACAATTCAATAAAACAGTAAATTGTTTGCAAGAAATGATGAATTGTATAATGACATAAAAGTATAATAAAATAGTAAAGTGTAAGAAGTGATGAATTGTATGATAATATAGCAGTAAAATACAACAGTAAAATTGCAAGAAATAATGAATTGTATAATGACATAACAGTATAATGCAACAGTAAACTGTTTGCAAGAAATGATTAATTGTATAATGATATAACAATATAAAACAACAGTAAACTGCAAGAAATGATGAATTGTATAATGACATAACAGTATAACACAACAGTAAACTGTTTGCAAGAAATGATTAATTGTATAATGATATAACAATATAAAACAACAGTAAACTGCAAGTAAAGATGAATTGTATAATGATATAACAGTATAATAACAGTAAACTGTTTGCAAGAAATGATTAATTGTATAATGATATAACATTACAACAACAGTAAACTGTTTGCAAGAAATGATTGTCTAATGATATAACAATATAAAACAACTGTAAACTGTTTGCAGTGTGCATGTTGATGTGTTAAAAGTTTAAACAACATTTTAAGATATGTCCTCTGAAGACAAAAAAGGATTTGTTGACATTTATTTTATTGAATCAGATTGTAAGTGTTATGTTATACATTTATAGTTTTTTTAAATGACTAAATATTTATTTTTTCAGTAGCATATTTCTCACTAATCTACATTTTGCTGCATATTCAACAGCATTGGAATTCATAATGGGATCTTGTTAATCTGGACTGTTCAGTTTTAACGAAATTGTTCTACTATTACTGTACTTGGTGTTCACTGAGTTACACTCCATTTAACATTTTACTGTTTCACTGCATTGATACAAAATGGCCTCAGTTTGTCCCAAATATTTAACTTCTACCCAATTTAAATTAAAAGAAAAAAGCTGAAGGTTTTTCTGATATTAATCTTCTATTCAGCAATAGACTAGTAATAAACCTCCTATTTTTACAAAAATGTAAAAACTAAATACATTTTGCTACAAAATACACCATTTTTAAGCTTCAACTGATTCCCCCCCTCCCCAAACCCAATTAAAAAAATATATAAATGCCACATTTCTAATACTAATTATTACCTTGTGTATGAATAAGTATTCAGATTCTGGATCTTAACCACATCTTCTTGTCACCAGCATGGATTATTAATTGCAATAAAGTACCACGAATTCATCAACTGTGAAACACAAATAGACTAATACACCCATCATCTACATCAGAACAAATTAAATTCATACGATAATTAGATTTTTGTTTACCAGTGTCGCTTTTAATTTAAATACATAATTGAAGCTTTGAATATTTTCTGCTTGTTGACATGTTGAATTAAATATAATTACTATGAAATTGTTTTGTACAGCTAGTGTGATAGAAATAAAACCAGTAATGATTTGAAAGATGTGTAGTGTTTTTGTAAAAAAAATTACATACATGTACAACTCTTGAATGACATGAAATTCTGAAAGACATGTCAGATGTTCTGTGTATAAATGAAGAAATAAGATATTAATATTTTTTAATCACTGATTCTTAAGTTGAGACACATTTTTTAAATCTAAAAGTTCAGTTTAACAAGGTTCCATTGTACTTGGCTCTAACCAGTTTTAAAAATACTTTTTAAAAAATTACTTTTAGTCCAAAATAAAACAGTGTTTCTTATAATGACATAAATACAGTCTATTATGATGAATTTTATTTGAAAATGTATTTCTATTTATTGCACCATTAAACTTTAGTATTTCAAAATTAATTGCATGTCATTGTGGAAAAAAATTAAAAACAAATAAAATAAAACTTTCCAAACATTCCTTTGAAAATATTTTGCATGTTAAAACCAATGTTTGCTTAAAATTTAAAGTTAAATTTTCTAACCTACTAAAGAATGCAACTTTTTCTGATTTTGTTTTTGTTCCTTGTAGACTAATTTAGTGTGTATGGAAGATTAATAGCATTGCTTTAATTTTTTATTTCCATTCAGATGTTTACAAAATGTAGCATTTAATTATATAATATATCATAACATAATAAATTCCAATATTTTAATATCTAAATTGCTGACAAAAATCTATTCACTGCAAACATGCTATATTTTCAATTACCAGTAATACTTTATTTACGAAATGTCTTAAAGTTGAGCTATGTTTGAATTTTGTAATAAGTCATCATATTTTAAATTAAGTAGCAAGTAAATTTAATATATTTTATATAATTAACATCATTTCTTGTCAAGTTTTTCACAAATCATGTTTTAACTACAGATTTTAGATTCTTAAATTCTTTTTCTTTGTCAAACACCTGTAACCCAACCCCTCCTGAGACCCCCCCCAAAAAAATTTAAAGTTTTTTTCCACACTGAGACACAGTAGTTATTAGTGAATCACATATGCATATCTGATATTATTAGTGAAATAGTATTTTTGTAAAACCATATTTTGTAGACTGCGTTAGATAGTAATTAATTGATATGTGGAAATCAAGAAGCTGTCTTCAAACTGTAAACCTGGGCTTTGTAATTTGCATTTACATTCAGGAGTGTAAGAATATTCAATGAAAATATCATTAATAATTTAGTCCTGTAGTCTTATAGTCCTATGCTTCACATTTATTTAATGTTTTCTATCATTATACCAGAGATATGGTGTGTAATACTTAAAAGAAAAAACCTAAAATATATAATTATTTAAAATTTTGATACACATTTTCAGAAATGTATCCATGTCATTCCCTTGCATAAATAAAGATACAGTTACAATTCATTCTTATAAACTATTTTCAACAGCTAATTGTTGTTTTTGTTCTTTATATCTGTAAAATACATTAAATAATAGTGCATTTTTATTTTTGATAAAATTAAAACAAATTATCTGAATCTAAAAAATTATCAAAACACTAAAACAAAAAATTACTGTATGCCTTTTGTTTTTTTAATTACAGCTAAATAGGTAGTCAGAATCCTCCTAGCTTTGTGTTTACATATATTATTGGCTTTAAGTTAAAAGATATTAAATTATTTATGATATATTGAGTATGATTGAACTCTTGATATTTTTGATACAATGAAACCTTTTTAATCTGGAAACTAACAAATACAAACTAACAAATCTCGTTTCTATTGGATTGGTAAGTAGAGTTGAGTGATCTCCCTTGAAAATCCCACAAACCTTCAACAAATGAACAACAATCAATACTTATATCTATAATTCCCCCCCCCCCCATCCCCCCAGTCCTGTAGGATTCTTGTGTTCCGAAATTCAGTTCCATCCAACCATTTATCAGTTTGTCCATTAGCCTGTTAATTTTCATTAGTATTTGTGTTACGTAATCGATACAAATTTTGATTTAAAGCAGTTTCTTTAGAATATTGCATTTATTCTGTGTTCTAAGATTTACATAGAATGTTTTAATATTCTATATAAAGCACAGATTTTTTTTTTTAATATAGCTTTATTGAAATGGATTTGTGTTTATAAATTATTTTCTATATCATAAAACATGCAATTTTAAACATCACATTTTGTTGATGATAAATTATTTTTGATCCTAATATATATAGCCTCCAGACATTTTTTTCTCCAATTTTTGTTACAGAGGTGAAATCATCATGTTTTAATAAACTTGTATTACTTAATGATAATTAATATACAGTTAGTGTCAAGCTGTGGATGATAGTTACTTATGAATGTTAATATTACTGTACTAATCTTGTTAATAGAACAGAATCTTTGTGAATGTTCATTACTCATTTTGTTTTTTAGCTTCTTAACTTTAATATTCTGAAAAAGGTGTAAAGCATTAGAATTGATATTTCAGTACTGACTTGTCTCCTTGTTTCTTTCTTCAGCCTGAAAATTTATTGCTTGCCAGTAAAGCAAAGGGTGCTGCCGTGAAACTTGCTGATTTTGGTCTCGCCATAGAGGTGCAAGGAGATCAGCAAGCATGGTTTGGTAAGAGTTACCTTCTTTCTTTGCATTTTAATTTCTTACTAGCCTTAACACAACAAATAAAGGGCATTAGAGGTGTAGTGGATTTTAGTTCATTTAATTTTCTGACCACCCCCTCCCTCCCCCCCCCAAATAAATAATAATTAAAAATTCCTATTTTGTTTTTAATTCCAGATTGGAAGAAAAAAACTTTTGCATTAAATCTTATGTGTATTCCTAGTATGGTGTCATTAGATATAGTTAAAAAGGTATACAAATGATGGTGTGTGGTATATTAATTCAGAAGTAAAGAATGCCATAAAACTGGTTTGCAACATTTTAATGTCATTATACATGTGCTCTTTTTTCTTGAAAGTTTGATGACAGTGCGAAGACAAAATGAATACCATATATTGCCTATTTAATGCTCCTAGGGGCATTACATTTGGTTCATTTTGAGTTTATTGAGTTCACGACAGTTGAAATCATGTTTTTACTGTTAAAATTTTTGTGCAATACAGATTACTAATGTGTGCATTCATTACATACTTTGGATATTACTACACAATCATGGATTTATGTTGGGGTAAATCATTTTTATTTTGCTAAATGTCCCGGGAATGATGTTAAATAGGGAATATATGGTATGTAACAGCAATTAAGTACCATTGCAAAATTATTTGAATTTCCAGAAACAATTCATTACAATTTAGTTAAAAGAATTTTGTATGGCAGGAGTTACATGCAGGGTTTTGATTGATTGTTTTATGTTACATATTGTCAAATTAATTAAGTCTTATCTTTTTATTTCAGGTTTCGCAGGGACACCCGGTTACCTATCTCCAGAAGTTCTAAGAAAAGACCCATATGGAAAACCTGTAGATATATGGGCTTGTGGTAAGTATGTGAAGCAGCTGTGTTGGTTGGGTCAACGCATTTTATTGAATTTTCATTGCATCATGAACAAAATATACGGCAATATTTTGTCTAATCACATTAATTACAGTACACATTTTTGTTGAATCATTAATTTACGTATTAACATCATGACAATAAATAGATGGTGTGAGCCTCAGTGGTCCAGTGGTAGGACACTGGACTCTCAAGCAAAACAGTGGTTCAAAACCTTTCAGAGGCTAGATCCCACTTGACTACATTTATACGTGTCATAATTTCCAAATGTTTGACATCCAATAGCCAATGATTAATAGATCAGTGTGGTCTGGTGGTGTCATTAAACAAAAATGGAGCAGGATGTAGCTCAAATGGTAGTGTGTCTGCCCGTGAACCAGTCGGTCATTGGATCGATCCTTCTCAGTGGACCCTTTGCTGCCGTTTGGGCTATTTTCCATTCCAGCCATTGGTCCATACTGGTTCCTCAATATGGGTATGTGTTGTCCTGTCTGTGGGACAGTGCATGTAAAAGGCCGCTTGCTGCTTATCGGAAAGAGTAGCCTATTTGGCAGCAGCGGGTTTCCTCTAAATACATATGTCAGAATGACCATATGTTTAACGTCCAATAGCCGATGATAGATAAAAGATCAGTGTGCTCTAGAGGCAAACTTTAGTTTTAAACAAAAATAAACAGTGTTGAAATATACTGAAGTATTGAAATTTTATGTTAAAATATAAAGATTATCATGTTAGTTACTAGTAAAAATGAATTACAATGTTACTGTTTTTTTAATTATTGTACATAAATCTGATTATGTTTGTCCACTTGGAAAAACAATCTGTATTAATTTGTATTTTATGATAATTATACAAGAGTTAGAACAAATAAATCATCATTAAAACATCTTTCCACTCCAATTCTGTTATAATAATTCATATTTTGAAAATGTTTAAGATTATATATTTTATTTTCTAATCATAATTTCCTTTTTAGGTGTGATATTATATATCTTACTTGTGGGTTATCCCCCTTTCTGGGATGAAGATCAGCACAGATTATATGCCCAGATTAAAGCTGGGGCATATGACGTAAGTATTGAAATATTATTCTTATCAGTTGTGGATCCAGGTGGGGGTCAAAGGGGCCTGGGCCTTCTTCTAAATTTTGTGATTTAAATAACATTTTTAAATTATTATTATTTTTTAAATATTTTTTTTTAACATTAAAGAATCTGAGGAATCGGCATCATATTATTGGGAGCTCCCTAAATGGATTTTGTGGATCCGCCACTGATTATTCTACTGTTAATGTATTGTAGTGTTAAAATATGATCAAAGTTTTGAAACACAACATTATTCTTATTCTGATGTTTATGCATTTTAATATTTAAAAACATCCTTTGACAAACTGCAGCAGAAGACTTGTGACAGTTATGGTATACCAAAATGAGGAATACTTATCTTGAATTAAGCTTATGAGTGAAACTAAGTTTGATAGATCATAAAGTTTGATGACATGCAAGGACAAGTTTTTGTATATGTTACAGACCTGCCTATCTTCCGGTTCCTCCGTAATATTTCCAGACTGAATCTCCCAAACTACGGCATTCCGGGGATACAGTCAAACTTTCTCCTGGCTGTCCGAGTCACCTACATTTTATTTATTTAAAAAAAAAATATTATCACTTAACTTGTCGGAGTTCGGTTGCACTGAGAGCATTTACATAACTTCCTGGTGAAAGTCGAATGCGTAGTGTCAAGGTTTTACATTTCCACTTCCCTTAAAAATATTTTACGCCAAAGCTGAAACATGACGGCAAGTTAAAGAACAAGTGAAGCACTGAGACTAGATTCAAAGAAGCAAAGAATTCTGAGAAATTTTCTGTTGATTACACCACAGACTGCCCAGTGCTGAAACCATCTACTAAGGGCACAACCTTTTCCTACTGTTCCACTTGACACCTTGACTTTAGCATCGGATGTAGCAGGCACTAGTTTGTCAAGCCAAACTTCATATCTTTCCATTACATTTTTGTATAAATACAAGAGTCACATGACGTCCAAATGGCACAAAGAGTGTGCAGAACATACTGTATTGTTGTATTGTACAATTAATAATGTGCATTATAATTTATAGCAATATAGTTGATAGAATTAGAAAATATTAATGCAAATGATAATTTAATATCTCGGAAGAACAATTCAGTTGCCACATGTGAAGCAGTACTGACAGAACCCTTAGATTTTCTGAGAAATTATGTTTATGGGCCCTAGATTCCTGAAGGAGTTTTCTATGGGTAGGCAGATCTGTATGTTATTTTTAATAAAATGTCCTGAGAATCTTAATTTCAGTGGTTATTATTAATATAGTTTAGTTTTGAATGCTGATTATTAGTAACATTGTTTTATTTGCAGTACCCATCCCCAGAGTGGGACACAGTGACCCCAGAAGCTAAAAACCTCATCAACAGCATGCTCACTGTAAACCCAGCCAAGAGAATCACAGCATCAGAGGCACTTAAACACCCATGGATTTGTGTAAGTGTCACCGCAGACATCTGTTTTCATATTATTTTACCTAAACTCATTTTAAAATGGTCTTTGAGAAAACTCATTAATCTTGTTTTTGTACCAATATAAATATGTAATTGTAAAGTTACATTAAATTTCTGATTTTGTTCGTTTTTCCCTTAAGGCCAATTTCTAAAAAAATTGTGATCAGAAAGTAATTATTTTTAGAAAGTAATTATTTTTAGAGAGTAATTATTTTGGTTAATGTCATCACATTTTGTGACCATGTTACTGAGATAATCATTATTAGTTAAAACACTTAACAAAATATATGTTATTTAATTCTTTGATTTGCAAGGTGATTTCAAATTTCCAAACCATAACATCTCAAAAATATTTATCAGTTACGATAATATTGCTATCAAGGAATGAATTATAATCAGTGTCATTTTGATGCAATAGACTTTCTGTATTTGCATTTTCTGAGGATTCAGTGCAATTTAAACAATTTTACAAGCATATTTTGTAAGTAAAATCTATAGAATATTATGGCACATTAGAAAGAAATAGTTAATTTTATTATATTCCAAAACATTTGGACCATAAATGTCTACTTAAGTATTTATGCTAGGATCAAAGAATAAAATAAATGTAACAGTTATAAGGTCAAATGCTGTCTCAAGCAAAAATGTTTGTTCAATTCTTTACTGACTTTGAGCTGTACAGCTCATCTGTATGTGCAAATACAAAAAAACACAAATAAAAAACCCAATACAAATTATAAATTCACAAGTTAAAATAGTATCTGTTCATTACATTAAAAATAATTTGATTTTTATTTAACTTTTTCATCAAAAGTGGTTAACAAATTTGTTTATCTTGATTAGTCAAAAGTGGTTTAGTGACAGAGGGTTAATTGATCTTAAAAACATACTCAAATGTCATCTTTTTATGATTACATATCATTTTCATGACTTAACAGGTACAGTGTATCATGCCTTTGATGAATAAAAAAAAAATCAGGTTAACTGATAAGATCAAAATCATTTTCAAATGGATGTGTGTTAGTAACAGACTTAAGTTGCATGAGATGGCAAAAAAAAACAGATTCTCTTGACTTCTAAAGATGTCAAAGATCAGAAAGTCATTATTTTTATTGGGTCATAACAGTTTTCTTTCTTCTAACTGCATTTAATGCAAATTGATTTGTTAATAAAATATTTTATTAAAAGTTTGATGTTGAAATGTACTTGTCATGTTTGTTTTGTACTCAAGACTGGTTTCTGATTTTTATTCCTTAATGCATTTTTCTGATTATTCATAACAGCTGATTTCATTTTCATCTTTATATTTCATTGTGTTTTTTCTAACAATGCTTCCCAACTGATTGTTCTCTGATCTTCTATTCCAGCAACGAGAACGTGTTGCATCTGTGGTGCATAGGCAAGAAACAGTGGATTGCCTCAAGAAATTCAATGCTCGTAGGAAACTTAAGGTGAGTGACAGTGTAATCTGGTCCATTTTGTCTCCATGATGATTGAAGATGTGTACTTATTCCACACTGCAGACTAGATTTCCTCATTATTTTATAGTGGTAACGACCAAATAATATAATATGTAAACTATGCAAATAAATTGTATATCATATTGGACATGTATATTGTAACACAAGATGGTTTTGGTGGCTCACAAGTTTTACCAGTTTTCATGAATGTGTTCTTCTTATTCTACTAAATAGGTCAAATTTCATATTGGATATTGGTCCACAGCAAATGGGTAGTATATTATCCAGCTTTAAAACCATGTAGTTGACAATATACAGGGTTCTAGTGCATCTAGAAAATCTTTGAAAGTCTTTGTTTAAAAAACAAATGTTACGGTCTTGAATGCCTTTGAATTTCAGGTTTGTCAATAAAAGTCTATAAAAATCTTTAATTTCTGTCTTATCTGTTCAAAAGAAAAGGAAAGAACCCCAATCATCTGCCTCCCTTTAATCTTCTGATTACTGTTGAGGTATCTGTGGATGACTGGCTGTTTTGATGGGAAAAAAAATCTTTTAAAATTTCAATAACCTACCTTGAAAGTCTTTGAAATATCTTTATTTTTTGTTAAGAAAAATGTGCAAGAACCTTGGTATAGTTGTTATCTTATATTAATTTTTCATTCGTTTTTGTAAATGTTCTCTGTGGCCATAAGTTAAGATCATTGATTGTCAGGTTTAAATTAGAATCCAAGGTTCAAAATTTCACTGGTAGCATACCTTAGTTACCCAAAATAAAAGTGTAATTTCAAAGATTATAACAAAGTGTGATTATACTAAATTATAAACCTTAAAATTGTATAAAGGTTGTTGATTTTACATTCCGATGCCAGGAAATCATGTTTCAGTGGATTTAAGATTCATAATTTCCATGAAAACATACCACTGGACCCTCTTTAACAGTTCTCATAAAAATATCAGCAAAAATGTTGCCTTAGTGAATTTTTATCCACATTCTATGTTATTATTATAATACTGAAATAAATATTCTGTATATTCATGCAGGTATGGATGTGTTAAGCAATGAAAACTTATAACATTGTTTTTGAATTGGGCACTTTTTAAATGTTACTGTGCCTTTTTTGTCTATGATCACCATCTCTCAAAAATGATTGATTCTGTAACTCATCCCTACCCATCAAAAAAAAAGAAGAAAAAAGATCAATGATTGGATCAGATACTTACAAAATAAAGTACAGTAAAGTTTGTTTTATTTAAAAATGCCCCTAAAGCACATTGATTTTTATCTTATCATCAGCTATTGGACATCAATCATAAGGTCATTCTGACATATTTATTTAGAGGAAACCCGCTGCCGCCACGTAGGCTACTCCTTCCGATAAGCAGCAAGGGATATTTTATATGCACCGTCCCACAGGCAGGACAGCACATACCACAGCCTTTGATAAACCAGTTGTGAACCACTGGTTGGAATGGAAAATAGCCCAAATTGCAAATGGGTCCACTGAAAAGGATCGATCTGACGACCAACCGGTTCACAGGCAGACTCGCTACCATTTGAGCTAGATCCCGCTCCCTACAATATAATACTAGTTATAAATAATAATAAGTATTTCAAATGTCAATAACTTTTAATAGATTCTTTCCCTTTCTCCACTTTGATAGATCAATATACGGGATGTATTCCTGTTTGTATCTTAAGGAGTGGGATGTAGCTCAAACGGTAGCGTGTCCGCCTGTGAAGCTGTTGGTCGTTGGATGTATCCTCAGAGGACCCATTTGCAGTTTCCATTCCAATCAGTCTTTTAGACAGTGCATATAAAAGACCTTTGCTGCTTATCAGAAAGAGTAGCCCATGTGGCAGCAGCAGATTTCCTCTTAAAAATATCTTAGAATGAACATATGATTGATGTCCAATATCCAATGATAAAATGAAAATCAATGTGCTCTAGAGGTGTCATTAAATAAAACAAAAGTTACTTTTTTTTGTTTTTATCGAGACAAAAGAAAATCTCATATGACAGTATCAACTGAGTGATTTAGCTTGTAACACAAATAAATTTTAATGCTATGGGCGTAACAACCAAAGATTATTTGGAGAGATTACCACTGGAAACTATTATTTTTTACCCACTTTTTAAAACTGAAAGACTGGTTCTTCTTTTTATTCCTTTTGTTTTTTGCATTACTAATAACTCTCCGGAGATTTTGTAACCTTTTGCTGGTATAAAAAGAAAAGATAAACAAAAAATTTAAGACTATTGAAAGATAAAAAAAATTAGTTTTTGACATTTTGAAAACTTTCCTTGATATTCAGTTTAAGGTCATGAGTCAATAAATATTCCTTATGGATATTCCTCTCATACTTTTATAGTTAAAGTGAAATAAATATTTCTGTTTAAAGTTTGAATTAATTTTCACAACAGCTTCACTGTCATCTCTAAAAATTCAGCAGTCAGCAATCCTGATGTAAAAGTTACTGTATAACCGGTTTACTGCCATTGCAGAAATATAAAAATTAGATGCAGTATATTCATATTTTTTAAACTACAATTGTAATGCCATAGGAAAACAATTTAGGAATGGCATTTATGTGACATTGTAAAAAATTTCTGAACTTCAAAGACTGTATATGATTACAACTAACTTGGAACTGAAAAGGGCAGTTGTATTTTGTAAATAGCTGTTAAGCGTTGGTGCATGTTCTTTTATTTGGACATTGAACTCAGATAGCATTGTAAATCCTGATTAATGCTTTATCAAACAAGTAGTAGTAGTTCATGTGAATAAGGAAGTATTTCAATAAGGTATGTTGTAGTTTTTCTCACTTCATTTCTTTTAAATATAGAAAATACTTGACTTACATTCATTTTGATGTTATGGTTTGTTTTTTGTTTTTGTTTTTTTTATTGGTTTTTATTCTTTTTGTTTTTTAATTAATTATTTTTACATTTTTTTCAGTATATTACATGTATGAGTAAATGTTTTTTCTAGTTTTGCTGTATACATGGTAGGCCTATATGTAGCATCAAATAAATTATCAATCCTTGTTTGTTAATTGTGAATCTTAAATTGTTTACACCACACCTTGTTTGATAACTTGTCTTCTGTAAATTCAGCCCTACGAAGGTAAACAGCAGTATCTACACAGATAGTAAAGTTGATAAAAATTACTTTTTAAGTTTAAAGATCTGCCCTTCTAAGACATGTTATTGGAGATCAGTGGTGACCTGTTTCTATGAATACTTATACTTTTACACATGAGGTAGAGCAGATACTGCACGCTTCAAAAATAGTAAACCTCAATTTTGGCCAATATGTTGAATACTGCGGTTTTCCTTTGTTTGACAGTAATATGTCATTATACTGCTGGATAAGTTAAAATTCAAAATAATCAGTTGCTAATACATTTCTTTTAAAACACAAAAAATATAATACAAACTTAAAAACCGAATTTAGGAAATGGGACCAATGCTAATTATACTATATTTCAAAAAAGATTCTGAATTTAAAATGAGTAAAATGTCAAAATAAAATAAAAGTTGGACAAAAATGTGTTACCAACTCTTCCTAATTATTTTTTAAATAAAAAGGTTATAATCCTAATAAAATAATTTGTTTGGATTTTTTTTTAGTGCTATAACAACTTAATTTGTACTGTTTTTAATACTTTGTTTCCTGGGTAAGTTTCAACTCTACTGTTCTTGGCCATATCTATAGAGCGATACCATATCCGTTGACTTCATTGTTCTTTCTTACATGTATGTGGTTTTTTTGATAACCTATCGGTAGGTCATTATAGATTACAGAAGTAAGATAGGGCAATCAGTGGTTAGCGTCCTACATGTACTTCAAATTCATTCAATATATATTATAGTGAGCACAACAGCCATCATAGGAAATCATATTTTTAAAACTCTTTATCATTGTGTTATAGTATCACGGATATTTTTTTCTAATGAATAGACTTGTGTTTTGTTGCTGTGTGTAATATTAGTAGACAAAAACACTGTTTGATATTATTCTGTTTGTTAATGGATAATAGTGAGTTTTCTGGGAATAGTTCGATTGAGCATTCTGAAGAGGTAATTCAGCATTTAATAGCTTCTTTTCTGTTATGGCTTTTGCCGAGTTTTATGACTTTGAAATATATTATGTTTTGTGAAGAGAAATGTTTTGTTTTATTTTAGAAATGCAAGATACCACATACACTTTTTTATTTTTAAGGTTCCTTCAATCCCAACTCATTAAATAAAAAAGAATGTGTGTGTGTGTGAGTGTAGTTTTTTTTTTTTTTTTACAAACACACATAATTATATACATATTGTAAAATTTAGTTTTTATTTTAGGAATACAAGCAACTACTGACCCTTTTTTATTTTTAAAGTTCCTTTAATCTCTATTCATTAAATAAAAATTAAAATAAATATATATTTACTTGTGTTAATAGCTTGGTGTGGATGAAAGGGAATACAAAAGTTTCTGTAAGATAATGTTTTTAATGCTAGTGTGTTTTCAGTCATACTTCATGAACAGAAAGTGATGAACTTTCAAAAGACATATTCCACATGTAAAATTTTTATAAATAACTAATGAGCATTTCTTCCACTGCAGCATAATAAAAACATTTATTAAACAGAGTTGGGATTTCAGCACCTATTCCTTATTTTACTGAAATTTTTTTTTAACTGTACTCATGACAAAACAATTGTTATTTATTAATGCCATATTATTTCTATTTTGCATTAAACACAACATCTCACTATTATTGATCAAGTTGGTTTAGAATAGCAGTCTGCAGAAATAAGTATTCATATTTCAAAATGTCACATAAATTGTCTTGTTGCAAATATCTGATCTACATGTGAATAGAAATTTGTATTACTATTAAACTATAAGTTGTCATGAGATATGTTTCTTTCATAACCAGTGGTGGAACCCTGTGAAAACATTTGATGTAATCTGAATGGCTATCTGGAAAATTACACGACATTAAAAACGTGATATCCCACTAATGGATTCTGTCATGCACCAACCTTATGAGTCATTTAACGTTTAACCAAGCTCAGTTAGATATATTGAGATTACTCACTTCACGATAATACATTAATGTAATGGATCGTGTGTTGAGGTTTATTATTTATGTAATGAATAATGCTAATGTCATGAATCATGTTAATACAAGAATAGGTAATCTCACACCTGCTTATCAGTACTGGCACAGTGGTTTAAACATTAGGGGACAGAAAGACAGAATAGGGGTGCCATCATTCAGTGACATGTTTATATATTTTAAGGCACCTTTTGTCACAAAAAGGTGTGCTGCAGATCTTAGGGGAGGGGCAAATGCCCCCTTGCCTCTTCTCCCAGCTGGGCTGGCCTTTCTTATACATGGTGCTAAGTTGTGGAAAGGTTCTCTTCTTTTTTTTTAGATAAAAAAAATTTGAACCATATTTCTCAAGTCACCAGATGAAATAATTGTTGTTGTTTTTATGACCTCTTTTGACTTGCAGAAAATTAGACTGATTTCATTTGCAGATATGACATGTTTGATTAATTTAGAGCTGACATTTTTAATGATATAAGCCTTTGTGTACAGATTATTTGACAAAAATGTCATTTTCGAGACTTAAGTTTAAAAAAAAAAATTATACTTCAAATATGACAGTGAAAAAATTAAATACAAATGGATCAAAATGAAATTTTATTGTTATTCTATTTCTTCCATTTCTTTCATGAGTATTAATTTTTGAGATAGTTATAGCTTTTTAAAAAGTCAGTGTAATTATACAGGTGCATGCTTGTAGCTTGTTAAATGTGTCAATTTATTATTTTATTTTATTTTTCATTTTAGGGTGCCATCTTAACCACAATGCTGGCAACAAGAAATTTTTCAAGTGAGTGGAGTTTTTTAAATTAGAAACTTCAATAAATGTTGGTTAAATTGTGTCTTTGTCCTCATCTTAGATGTTGTTGATGTTTGTGTAATTAATACAGACAGAAAGTTGACTAGGTAATAGAGCTGTGTTACATTAGTGAGAAAGGGCGAAGTGACATTTTTGCAAAATGGCTGACGTCATTAGTATTCACATGTTGCTGAACATTTTTCTATAGCTCAGAAATTGTTTTGTGTTTTCTTCTCTATGAAAAGAGTTAGAAAAAAAATTAGTATCACATTCTGTGAATGAATGTGCAACTAAAATGTCCAGTAAGTGACATCTGGACGTGTTTTTTTGTTGCAGTTAGTATCCTGTTTGCTAGTCCCAAATACTTGATTTGAATTCAGAAATAAATTCATCAAGTGTATTTGCAGCAAATGTCAATGATAACCAAACATCAGAGAAAACTTCCTAAGTATTAATCTAGCTCCAAAACATTAGGGATACATTGTTTTTACAAAAAGTTTGGTATACTCTTTTTTCAAAACATTTGACAACTATTTTAAAAAAAGCAATTGAAAAATATTAGTCAAAACATTATTATTTTAAAGAAAAAGAAATATTTTAAAGAGATATCTGGTAGGAGAATGTAGTCGTTTTACCATGCAGCCCCAGATAGTCATTTAATCCCTGATTTCAGACATTCGAATTGGTAATCCTTAAAGTAAAACATGAAAATTTAATTATATCACCTTCATGAAGAAAAATTAAATTCTCCATTTCTGAATTAGCTCTTGAGAATCATTCCGTAAGACTTATTTTGTGCAGAGATAGGATTTGAATACATTTGTACACACACTTAAAATTGTTTCATATGGTCTCCAAAACTACATATTTGAAAATGTTTCTAAGTATCATGAGTTTGTTTTTATTCTAAGTATTTCTGGTCTGTTTATGCTAATAATGTTTTCATTATCATCTTAAGAAATTCAGACTTTGAACATACAGGAAATGATTCTTAATAGTGTTATAATTTTTATTCTAAGTATTTCTGGAATGTTATTGCTAATAATGTTTTCACAATCATCTTAAGAAATTCGGACTTTGGACATGTAGACATGACTGTCAATAGTGTTATACAATGAATGGACTTGAGAGATGCTAAATGGGTGTACCATTAATAACAGAGACGATATTCTAACTTTTGAAGGTTTTTGGTGACTTGGTGGTTCACTGAGCAGATATTAGAGAAAATGTAATGGGAATTTGGTATCTAAGCAATCATGGCTTGTTTTTGTACCATTAGTGGGTGAAAGGTTTTATTTAATAATGACCATGTGAAAAGTGCAAAATGTTTGATAATGGATTTATAATTACTATTTTCACCTTCTGAAGCATTGGTGCTCACAGTTGTGATCATGGGTAAATGTTTATGGAATAAACACCAATGTATAAAGAAGGACATTGTCAGTGTAATGAAAACAAAATAAAGGGTTACGTTAACAAGGATAAAAATTCTGACTTTTCCAGGATTTTGAACTTTAGCACTTCCCAAAAACATTTCATGGTTTATTGATTTTGTAAATTATTTTTCATTCTTTCTGATTTCCTCACATGCCAGGAAAATGCATCTTGTTATGTATATATATATATATACATGTATATATTACAGTGGTTTGGGGGAGAGAACTTACACATCCACATTATGTTAATGCTGTTAGTACTTGCCATAGTGGGAATCAATTTCCAAAACCTTCTACATATCACATCATTGTAAAACAAAAAAATTAAAAATTTGACTCTGTTGTCCAAGGTCACTTATATCTTATCCTATTTTCCAGGGATGGAATTGGTAGGGGAGTGGGAGAAAAAAGGAGAGTCTCCTGGCGAAAAGTGTCATATATGCAAAACAGAATTAAAACAAATACACTATCCAACATTGCTAAGAACTAAGTAATAGGATTGAGATTTATATCATAAATAAATTGTATATTGCTGGTTGAAACATGGATATGCATCTTATGTTGATGTGTGTTATAGTATGAGTTGAAACTTTTTTTTTTTGGTGGTTGAAGGGTGTTTAAAGTTACATATAACCAAATTATAATAAGAAAAAAATAAAAATTGGTAGCCAAAGAGGTTAAAATCCCTAACACACCTCCTTTGATCAGATTGTGTTTAGCACAAGGATGTTTCTGATGATTCTCAAATGATACCCATTTTTTTTCATGAAATGTATTTTTTTATTTCTCACCTAAGAAAAGAAAGAAAATTAGTACTTGATTATAGAAGATCTCAAGTTATTCATTGGTTACAGATTTCAGTGCAGTTAGGTCTTCCAAGGATATTCCTAGTATACTGCCAGATCATCTGTCTGACCCAGAAATCTCTATACACCAGATAATTAGCCCTAAAAATAAATAGAAATCTTCTTTGTGAGTGTAATTTAACCTTTTGACTGTCTTAGTCAGCATTTGTAGACATTCTTTATAGCCTTATAAATTCTAATTCCATACCACTGGAGCCAAAAATGAATTGAAAATTGATTATCTAATGCAAACATTTGAATTGATTTTTAATGTTTTCAAAATAAACAAAATTGCAACTTAACATCTGTATAAAATGTTTATCCAAGCCAGTGGTCCAGACTTTGTATATTACAAAGGTTGCAGTGTGTACTATCCTGTCTGTGAGAAGGAGCATATGAAAGACCCCATGTTACTAACTAGAAATAGTAAAGTTTGGCTGACATCTGTAATCCATTGATTATTTTATGTACTGAAAAACATCCTGTGTCATCTTTTAGTGAAACATTTCCTCTGTCATGTTTTTGTTATATTTGATCAAAACTTTGGGTATTGTGTTGAACATATCTTCAGTTGATTGGCATTTTGTTTGAAAAAGGAGGTCAGTTTGATCTGCTTTTAGTGAAATGTAGAAGTTAAAGTAATGTGGAATTTAATAATTTAAAAGTTTTTGTCTGGGATCTGGCAGATCATAAATTATTCAGTGCACTTTTCTATTTATTATACAATGAGATGGTTAACACAAGGAATTTCTGAATCTTAATGGCAACTCGGTTTTCTTTTGGATAATTTTAACATATTTAATTACTGGCAAGTTAGTTTGATTTGTTAAGTTCTATTAAAATGTGACTGGACTTTTAGGGGAAGGATAGGAGGTGTGAGGGTTTGAAGGGGGAGGATAGGAGGTGTGGGGGTTTGCAGGGGATCGATAGGAGGCGGGAGTGTTTTCAGGGGAGAATACTGGTTAACTTTTGTAATTTTTTGTTTTGTTTTTCTCTAACTATTATGTTTGTGGAGATAGATCAGATACTGTGAAATTCCTATAGAGTAACATTTCTTTTGTCAAAACTTGATAAACCTAAATTTTTACTGATACGGTACTGTATTATATCATGTACACTTTTAATACAAAAGATCAACACTAATCTTGGTGTCTCTGTTACCTGAAAAAAAAGCAACATAATGTTTGAAATGAATTAATCTACATGTACATCAGATATTACCAAATATTCAAGTTCCTTAAAAAGTTAGCAAAAATAAATGAGATGAAGGAATTGTTTTTATATACTTATATGGTAAAGTAGTAACCAGGCATAAGATCTGTCCTACTGGGGAAAATGTCTTTCTATCAGTTTTTATGTTGGGTTTTATAGATGAATAATTTAGTCAGTATCTGTGACATCCATAACATATATTTTTGCAGACCATTTCTGTTTTGTCCAATGAAGCATATTAGTTTTTTGTTATGAATTTGGGATTTATTGTTAAGTCTTATCATAATAGTACAGAAACGAGATAGAACTAGATTTTTTCACTTGTTTGTATACTCTCTCTTTTGTGATGGTTACATGTACATGTATGTTTCACATGATATATTATTGGAAATGGACTGTTCCAGTTAGTAATTTAATCAAATCAACATAACTGTTATCAAATTTCAAAATCATATTATTTTTGTTTTAGCTCTTACAGCATTTTCAGCCATTTCTGTTTTAAATTACATTTTGTGGATTTTATTATTATTATTTTACCTATTTTTTTTTCTGTATTATACCAAAAATACAAGATTTTTGTTAAATTTTTGATAATCATACTATTAGCTAATTTAGTATAGAATATGATTTTATTTAAATTTAAGATAAATTTGAATTGTTTTTTGTTTTGATTGAAATATCACATTGTTTAAAGTTTTAAAGCCAATTTTTTATATTAATATTTTTATTTCATTATCTAGTCAGCCTAACAAACTGTTTTGTTAAAGTGTCACTTGAGTTATAAAACCGTAAAACATGGTTTATTATTTTCTGGAATAGTCCAACAATGTTGTGCCACTCTGAGCACTGAATATTAAGTCACTGTAGTACTCTATACCAAACTGTGTGTTCTAACTGGAGTATGTCACACTGAGCTTGTTTGTATGTGATTGGGCAGCATGGATGGGTTGTGCAGTCGATAATGTGTCATCTATTGTTGTTTTTTTCTTGTGCCGTCTGTGTTTGCTGTAGTAAACAAAGGTAAGTCCACTGACATCTATTTCTATGCTTGTGCCTTTCATCACATCATGTGCATGTGCAAGTTTATATCTACTTACAAACTGTGTTCATCATTGTTCTCTTTGTCTACTCATACGGTCATATTTTGATTTGCTTGTTCATTGTGATGATGTTGTGATTTTGTGTCAAATTGTTTGGTTCCTGATTCAAACAGAAATGGTCCCTAGAATATTATTTTTCTGACCTTTCACAGTTACAACTTGGCTTGAGGTCATTCCAGTTTCCTTTTGTAACTCACAGGTTTGTGGAATGCCACCCACACAATTTTATGGATTAATTCCCAGTTTTGTGGATTAATTTCTAGTTTTATGGATTAACTCCCAGTTTTATGGATTAATTCCCAGTTTTGTGGATTAACTCCCAGTTTTGTTAATTCCTAGTTTTATGGATTAACTCCCAGTTTTGTGGATTAATTCCCAGTTTTATGGATTGATTGTGGATGAACATCTAGTTTTAATTATCACATTCTGTGAACTAATGTCCAGATTCATTTGGATTAATCCCTACACATAATTTTGTGAGTTAGTGTTTGAAATTAATGGATTAATGCTCACACAATTTTGTTCATCAATACAGATGTTTTTGAATTGATTCCAGCACTATTTTGTGAACTAATACTACCTGTTTTTGTGGATTAATACTCTGTTTTGTGGGTTATTGGACACATATTTTTATGGATTAATACCTGCACAATACTATTGATTAATACTTACACCATTTAAAGTTTAATACCAAAACAAGTTAATGAACTAATACTTGCACAGCTTTGTGGATTAATATCCACATGTTGTGGATTTATGTCCACATGTTGTGGATTTATGCCCACAATTTTATCATTTAATGTAAATATTTTGGTGAATTAATGCAGACATTTTTAAGGATTAGAATCATATGTGGATTAATGGACAAACTGAAAGACTTATCACACTTAACAGTAACCTTTTGAGATCAAGAATCTGTGTCAGTGTGGAGATAATAATCATATGACACTGGCTGTAAACCCCGTTAGCTGACCTTCTGTATGATAAAATGAAGTTAGCTATCAGTCTGATGGTTCAGTGTTTTAACATTGGTTATCTGGATTACAGTTCTCTATAGTCTCATGCAACCTTTGAGCCTATTCACAAATAGAACTAATCTTCACTGGAAAAGTGACAATACAACATGTTAATCCACAGAAATACAGAACTGTTCTTTAATATCATATTTTTATGGAAACCTTGCTTCTGCATTGTGCTATACAGAGCTTACTTTTGATGAATTTTTTTTAAATTGAAAGTCTGATATATTACCATATTATGTTGAACCACAGTGCTATTCTTTGTCTCATCACATGATTAAGTCTAAAGTCCTTGCAGCCCACAGTATTAACTTCTGATAGGGTATGATAGAACTGACGATCAAGTATGTTTGTCTAGTGAATGATAGCAGTACACATGTATTCTTTGGTATCATGTCACAACATCCTTAAAGACCATTAAGAGCTCCTATGTTGTGAGACAAATGTTATATAGTTCAAATGGAAAGAGCTGACCTTAATGGGACTAAAATTGGTGGACAAACATTTTTACCAGTGGATTATGGAGGTGTTCTCTTCATGTAAAAAATATGTAGCCCTTCAAAAAAGTTAATTTGATTGAAACATATTTTATTGAAACAAATGGATTAGGCACAAGTTTTCCAACTTATTACGCCTTCTCCATTCAGTTAAAAATATATAGCTTAGTCTGCTCAACCTTGGATATACTGTTAGAATTTTATTTAGCAACTGGTTTGTAATTCAAATAATAAAATTCTTATTAAAACTTCATTTCTGCATAAGACAAAGTCCAAAGAATATGCATTAAGCAGTTATGAGGGTCATATCTGCTGTTGAGGATGTGTTACACAATCATGAGGAAACTTCTACACCATTATATAGTTGGCAGAGGAGTTTGGAACTCGGAGAGGATTATGTTCAATAATTATTAGCAACCAAATCTGTCAATGCAGTCCATCATAGTTGGGCTCAGAATGTTTCAGCCACCTCTCAGATTATGTAAATTCATGAATCACTAAAAAACAAAATTCAAAAGATACGAACCTAAAGGAAATATCCATTATTTCGCTGACCAAAGGAAAGCAATGCATTTGTAGCATCATACTCAGACAGTTATTATTTGCATGTGGTAATTGTTGACTGTTTATAGCCATTTTGAATTATTCAACAATTTGTCCTATCAAGAATTCTGTCTAAACCAAAAAACTTTTTTTTTTCACAATATACATTCTTTTAACTGTATAGTTCTAAAAAAGAAAAAAAGCCTGTTACATAATTTTACATAACTTTCTACAATAAGAATGCAAGTAAAAAAGGGTCATTTGATCTGTTTAACAAAACGTCATTCTTTTTCACAAGATGATGTCTAGCCATCTTGAATTAAACATCTGTCTATGCAGCATTCCATTAAACCAGAAATATATTTTCTACAGTACTTTTTTTTTTTTAATGTTTAGAACTTTAAAAAAATGCCTTTTATAATTTAACTTAACTTTCTTCTATAAAAACAGCATTTTGAGAAATATCTTAACAGGAGTAATTTTTCTGTGTTACATAGTTTTATACAATCAGAACGATTCCATCCTGACATCTGTCTAATCTGAAATATATCTCTGCTGAATTTATTCATTACCTGAAAACAGGATTATAAACTTGAAACTATCCCCTGATTCCCAAACCCATCCTTCTAAAGCAGAGGTTTAAATAATGATTAGAAGGCAAGGATCAGTTGGTAAAATTCTGACAAAATCGGTTTCATTAGGAACCAAAGGTGTTTATAACATTATTCTTTATAGGTCCCAACTCTCAAATGTGTTCATCAATGGTGAGCATGTGATAAATTATTTTAACCACCGTAAAGCATTACATGGCAAAATAACAGATAGCTTTCTAAAATTTAAAATTTCTCTCTAATCCAGTTATCTGTCTAAGCCAGCATATTTTATTGTAAAATAAAGGTGGAAAGATGAAAGGAGGGTAAAAACTCTTATAACAAGACCTGCACAAAAATATATGTTCAAATACCATTATTCTTAAAGAAAGATGCTTAAGTTATTACAAATATTCTTTCTTTAATGACAAGAATATTTTGATATATTGTGGCAAATCAAAAATGGTGATTTGTAAGGCTTGAACCCCTATCTATGAGTAACAAATTACTATTTTAATATATTTTACAGTAATATTTACTTTTTAAATGCTTAAGTGTTCTTTCATATCTGCATGGCAAAACTGTTATGTTTAAAACTGTATCTATGTTTATCTATATCTCTGCAAAAAAACAGAGTACAAGGGATATGTGGACATTTAGGGTAACACAAATTAAATTTGTTTCCTATTTTCTACCCACTCTCCCAAACAAATCTTGGGAAACATTTTTTTTTTCAATAGTTTCTACATATTTGTTGCACATTGCAACCCTTGAAATTGCCTGTGGTAATCGGAAATGCAGCATAGTTTTTCATTCTCAGTGGTATTTTTTTGGCTGTGGATTAAAAATAAAATATACTATATGCTAAAATTGGAAAATGCTGTGGACACTATTTCTCTACAGCATTTATTTTGCCGTTGACATTTTCTTAATTGGATTGGTTGCATTGGGTTGCCATATGAATAAAAATGATTTTAAAAAAAATGTAAATACAAGAATGTGTTAATGTTTACAGTTTAAACATAATAAACATTTTTCACTGAAGACAACTGTTTTGATTCCATTTGCTCTGGAGTCCAAGAAAGGCCTTCTGACCTATATATATTCGGTGAAAAGGGAAACAATCCATTAACTTGGGTCACCGTTAAAATAAGATGTC
This sequence comes from Symmetromphalus regularis, assembly GCA_032355785.1. Taxonomy (NCBI): domain Eukaryota; kingdom Metazoa; phylum Mollusca; class Gastropoda; order Neomphalida; family Neomphalidae; genus Symmetromphalus; species Symmetromphalus regularis. The sequence continues at coordinate 33,370 of JAULBS010028473.1, forward strand.
CATTAGAGTATCCATTTTTGCAGAACTGATTTATTTATTTAATATTTTTAATGTTTTTATGACTCATATTAAATTACATCTGTGAAAAATATACCACAATCATTGACCTAGCTGTACTGACAATGTTATAAGAATGGATTTCATTGATTATGTATCAAACAGAAGTAGATTAATTTATATTTATGTTGGTAGAAAAAGCTGGTTTTTTTTACATGTAGGTGTTTAATAGAGGCTATAATTGTAACTTGGTGCAGTAGGTTCAAATGTAAGATAAAGAAATTGTGACTGTACTGCAGAGGAACTAGATTGGCAACATTAAGTAGTTTTGCTTTTCATGTCTCAACCTTTTAATTTTTCCCTTTGACAGGGGTAGAAATTAATATTTTCATTTTTTGGGAGGCTAATGGTTAAGAAAAGTTACTAGTCCCAACAAAAATGTACTAGTCCCTCCATTATTGGTTGAAACTTCATAACTGACGATATTCAAGACAAAGTTTTGCTACAAGTTGTTCAAAGAACAGACATAACCTAGATATCATATCTTTAATAGAATAGTATACATTAATAATAAAGTTGAAATGTAAAGAAAAGTTTTTATTTTGTAATTTAAAAACAAAATGTTTTTCTTGTCTAAGGGACTAGTGTTATTTAAATCTTATTTGTCCCAAGAGATTTGTATTTGCTTGGGGTGGACATTGGTTTTGTTATGATCAGTGCAATATGTAATTGCAGTATATATAATTATATAAGTGTATATTTATCTGTGTGTGTGTGTGTATGTTTGTGTGTTTGTTATGTGTGTGTGTGTTATGTGTGTTTGTGTGTGTGTATGTTTGTGTGTGTGTTATGTGTGTGTATCACTCTCTCTCTCTCTCTCTCTCTCTCTCTATCTCTCTCTCTCTCTCTCTATCTCTCTCTCTCTCTTTAAATATAAATATATACATATGGAAAAAACCCAAATTGTATATCTTGTTAAGGTATGAAATTAACATGGGTTATCCATTCCCTACCAATTAAAAAGCACATATGAATATAAAAGTTAACAAATGATGCCTATGTTTTAGTATTTACCAAATCAACTAGCAAGGTTTCTGCCAGAAAATAATTTGAGGGTACGCAGAATGGGGGGGCTGTGAGGTGGGTCTGGGAGTACTCTCTGAGAAAAGTTTTTGATTTTAGAGGCAAGGAAATGAATTCTAGACCACTTTGATGTATGTGAACTATGATTACTATTGTATACTAACAGTCTAACTGATTATTGATGCTGGTTTTGTTTTCTCTGGCTCCTAACAATTTGAGGGTACAGAGATGAACCCTCAAAAAATTTAAGGGTACGGAATTTTACCCTCTGGCGGAAACCTTGACTAGCTCTGGTTTCCAGCTAGTGGATTTTTTTAAACAGCACTGTACTAGTTTTATACATTATAATAAGGACTAGTTTTATACATTATAATAAGGACTAGTTTTATACATTATAATAAGGACTAGTTTTATACATTATATTAAAGATTAGTTTTATACATTATAATAAGGACTAGTTTTATACATTATAATAAGGACTAGTTTTATACATTATATTAAGGATTAGTTTTATACATTATAATAAGGACTAGTTTTATACATTATAATAAGGACTAGTTTTATATATTATAATAAGGACTAGTTTTTTACATTATAATACACTTTCGTAAGACGTTAGCCAGATTGTTGGATTATTACAAATTTTACACTGGTATTGATTTAATAATTTCCTGCCCAGGTAATGTGCAGCATGCGGCTGACAACGGTGCTAAGGTAGCCACAGGTACGTTGTGTGTGGTCTGTGTTGGAGATGGGTGTGACTCGCTGAATACAGTGCCTTCACCTGTGTATCCCGATGCTTGATTCACCTTTCTAATCCTGTGCACTCAGTTTGTACAGTTCCAAGCAATGTGCTAACACTGGTCTATCAAAAGCTGTTGTTTATCCAGTATTTTTGTGGTAAAGTGCATATGAAACATCTCTTGCTGCTAATAAAAAAAGATTAATTTTTCAGTGTTCGAAATATAAATTTTTATACACGTATCTGTTAAAATGCATGTAGATTTTCCAAAATGAACGTTGTTATTTGAAAAGATGCAATTTTTGCATGTAGTTTTCCCAGTTATATGCTAGTTACTGATTGAATAGTGGTTTAATAACCCTCTAGCACAAACAATATGCTAGTCAATAAAAAAAATACTTCTTTATTATTAATATATAAAGTGATCGCTTTCATTTACTATCACAAGACCCTAGCGAACAAAATGGTGATGTTTTTTTTGTCAAACATTAGCTGAATTCACCACAGTGGTGAGAAGTTAGTCATAACATTTACCACAAATTGTTCTAAATAACTTTATAGCTCATGAATTACAACAGCTTTAAACATTATGATTGGAGGTAAAAAAAAAATTGTTAGCTGGTAATCAAAATGAAGTTGCAAATTTTGCAGATAGTTCAAATAAATTGTTTATTAAACTGATATTTTTCATATTAAACACAGGTTTCTTCTATTGCACTGTAGACTACATGTAGCACGTAATGATGCTAGTGTTGCAGGTTTCTGTCTGTACATGAATATGTAAATTAGTATCATTTAATGCTAGGGTTGTGATATATAATAAGCCAGTGACTAAACAAGTTTGTTTGAATATAGCACTAATAATAAAGACATTACAGAATAACTTGCACCTCTCTTCCAAATACTCCACCATTGGTTCATCAAAGGTTGTGGTACATGTATGTGCTGTCCTGTCTGGGACTGCATATAAAAGACCCCTTGCTACTTAACAAAAAGAGTGCCCTATGTGGCAGTAGTGGGTTTCTTCTAAATAAATATATCAGAATGACAATATGGTTAACGTCACATAGCTGATGATAAGATTAAAATTAATGTGCTCTAGAGGTGTCGTCAAATAAAACAAACTTTACTTTTACTCTCTTCCAAATAGGGTCAGTTCACTGAAAAATTAATCTCATAAACCTTTATTTGTGACATTTGTAATATATAATAAAGTACCCAAAAATTGGGATTTCAGTTATTGAAATAAGATGGCTTATTGTAAGTTGATCTTCATATAAGTTTTGTGATTAAGATGACTAGTATATTATACTGTTGATATAGTACCTGTGTATGCAATCCAGAGCAGCTTTTTGATGCTTGCTTCCAAATGTGCATTGTAAATACAAAATCTAGAATCAGTGTAACTTGACAAGAATTTTGCTATGATTGTCAGTGCTCTACAAGGCAAATAAAATACTCGCCATGGTGACTAAAAAAATGTCCTAACATCTAAAAAATAAAATAGTTTTTTCGCGAGTTGGCGACTGTCCAATAATCTGTCTGTGATCCATCAGCGTATGATCAAGTCATAGCATTAATAAATGAAGACAGAAACAGCATAATGTATTTCAAATTTCTTGGTTCACTCTAATTAAATATCGAATATATCAGGCCAAAGGATTTCAATGTAACGGTCGTTACCAGTAGCGTGTACCATATCGGCAAAATCACGGAACCGAAAAACAGTTTCCAAGGGATTCCCATGATCACCAGGCACGGAACCAAACAAAAGTGTTTCCCACGAAATTTGAAATCCTATGGCCTGTACTATACATACAAGTATATATTAGCTGGCGACTAAAATATTATACTTTACTGCCCAGGGAAGAGTAAATCTGAACTTGCTTTGTAGAGCACTGATTGTTGAATGATCCACTTTTTTTCCTATCATTTCATTTTTTTTTTTATATAAAAAGTAATAATGATCAGGTGTTGGGAGTGATAATTTATCTTTTCAAAACCCATAAATGAAAATGGAACAGTATCTAATGGATACTAAGTTTTCCTGGGAGGAAAGATGTGGTAGGTTGGATTGTCTCTAAGAATATGATTTGTATGTTGCTTTAGAAATGAATGATACCTGAAATCGTGTGATGGAGTGGTCATGATTTTTAATCCTAACTAATCTACATCTCTACATGTATTAATATTGCCCTTTTATTCTGTCTTTGTGTGTGTATTAACAATTCACACAGTTATTAGCTGCTTATCGTCTATTGTAATTTTAATGTTTTGCTTCATTTGCTTGGCAAACCTTTGCATAAAGACGTTACAGAATAACTTGCACCTCTCTCCCAAATAGGTTTAGTTCACTGGAGAATTTCATACATACATTTTTATTTGTGACATTTCCTTTTAAACCCATTAGTCTTAAATGATCAAACAATCCAAACCACTATTGTGGTAAATTTGTACTGTGCAATAAAAATGATAAAATGTCAAAGTTCGAAACTGTTTTTGAATTTCCTTTGTCTCAGTTGATCAATCAAATGACTATTGTGGACATCACTATAGTATGCAATCCAAAGGACAAAATGAAAATATTCAAAATTGTATTTCTGCACGACACATAATCTAAGAGTTGTTTCTGACAAAGCTGTGATGCCATGCATATTAAAATTACTGTTAAGTAGTAATGCTAAAAGATGTTTGCAAAAAGTGAACACATCAAACCCCACTATAGCAATCCTGTAACCGAAATTATTTTTTTACTTCTCAGTCAACTGCTGTTTCTGCTCAGTCTGACATGCTTTTGGTCCATTCTATAGCAGTTGTGTTATACTTAATTATCTTCAGGTTCTCTTGCTGACAAAGTAATGTTACAAAGTGTTCCTCTTATAAACCTTTGATTAGCATCCAATCTTAGTATCTCCACAGAAAAGTAGAAAAAACTGGCTAAACTTCTAACATTTCTAAGAGGAAAATTCCATTTCGTTATGTTTTTGGCATTCATTATGAGTGGAATGTGTCTTTTATTGATAAATAAATCTATCATTTCTTAATCATTAAATCTAAATAGACACATCTGATACATTTCCATGTAGCTCCATGTATGTTACTTTATTATAATTTTATATTGTTCACAACCTTTGCTTAAAATCTTCAGTTTATGAGTTAAACTTCATATGTTTATTTTTTTGTTGTTTGTTTCCTTTTAGTTTTTTCTTTCTTTCTTTATTATTATTCAGATATTTTATGTTGTATTTATTTAAACAAACAGGAGCTGTGTAGCGACTATTTCTGTTTGCTTAGTTACCCAAACACACTAGACTGTATCCATATCTTTTCAGGTGAGGGTCTAGTTGTATACCTTGTTCAGACTATTCTTTCTTTATTGAAATCACTGATTCTGCTTGTCGTCATGGCCTTCAAGTCATTAGGTGAAGCCTTGGTTGCATTGTTCTGTTGGTTGGTTTCTAGCTCATAGACTGTTTTGCTAGTACCTCTAAAAACAAGAAAACCTGTCAGTAGTCTACAGAATGCTTGATTCTGCTATGTGGTTTTACTTGCATTTATATTTATACTAGTATATAAAATTACTGTTAAATGCTTTGTTTTTTTGCTTTATTGGCTTTTCCTTATTCAATTAAATATCCTTTACTGTGGAGTCAAAATTTAAATAAGTTTCAAGTCCTTTCACAGCTTTTTCATTTTGAATATTTTGTTTTCTTTTGGCATGCAACTTAAAGTTAGAAATATTTAAAAGTTAACATTTCAGTTATGTGCTATTAATATTAAATTTCTGTATGTGGCCAAATTTAGTAAGAAAACACACAAAAAAAACACTTGGCTTTCCATGATTATCTTTAAGGGATATAACTCTCATATTGATTCTTCAGCACATAGAGAGAAAAAATTATGTTTAGGGTTCAGTTAAATCCATTTGTTTTATTTTACATTATATTTGCTTGGTACAGTATGTTTGGCAGGATATTTTGTTTTTATTGAGTAGTGTTACAAGTTTGTTATATTTGTTAGATGTTACTTAGCATCATCTATTTATTGTCCTTTCCTTGGTTGTGACCTGTATATTTGGTATCTAGTTGATAGCATTTAGCTTTGGTTGCTAGACATGGAATACTTTGGAGGCTATATTTTTAGAAGTATTAAGAGAAAGTATTATTGAGGATACTCAGGCTGAGTAAGCCCTTGCAATGAGTATTTTCCTTGGAAACAAGGAAAATGGACGTGCTAGGAAAATGAACGAAAACTGGGAAAGGGCATAAGTGAAGAAAATTGGCAGAAGCTAGGAAAGTGAGGCCATTATGAGGAGAAAGTATTAATATTATTGTACTAGTTTTGGTGGGTACATAAATATTAAATAACACAAATGTAACTAGATTATATTAGGAAAGACTGATTCAGCTAGAGGAAACATGATTGAACAACTGCAAATATTAATGTTGCAAGAGGTTGCCATCATTAGGCAAGGTCGTCTGATAGATATCTCTGACTGACCCCATTTGTTTACTTGCCATTGATCCAGGGATCTTCAATTAGTATATTGAAGAACTTGTCTGTAAGAAAGTTCATATTAAAACCTTTGCTGTTAATTGGAGAGTGGACTTTGTAGCACTACTAGGTTTCTACTGTAGACAGTGTTACTTAAATACCATAATAATACTTAAATACCATAATAATTATGTTTATTAGTTTTGTCACCCACATACATGTATGTCAGCCATTAAACTAGGGGTATCATTAAAAACAACTAATGTTTCTTTTGGCATGTGCTAACTGTTATGTGTGTGTCATTTTCAACTTATTGGATCAGTTGATGTGAGGTTGATTTATGGTTCAATTTTTTTTATTATGGATGCCGTTGCCAATATAAAATTGATTGTTTTTTATGCTACATTGTCATTTGTCTTGCATTGTTTTTGTTGTGAATTTTGCACTGAGCTTGCATCATATTAATATTTGCATTTTTGTAATAAATATTTAGTATTTATCAGAAATGTTATGAACCTAACTTGATCCATCTACATATTGTAACTTGAAGATTTGCAACCCAGTCTATTTTAAAACAATACATTTTGCCAGTAAACTCTTTTTCATATCACATCACTTAATTAACTATTAATCCAGCTATTTGTTAGTGTATTTGACATTTGTAAGTGTATTTGACAGTTGTTAGTGTATTTGACAAACCTGTCTTCTGGATTTGTGTACACAAGCTTAATAATCCAGTGCTACTTAATAGTAACAAAAGATTTGTAGTATTATTATATAGAAATAAGTAGCTTACAAATATTTTTCAAAGAACAACTAAATATATTATAACTATTATTTTAGTAAATGCTAATTACGACAGTTACGTCTAAACACCCAAATGAGTTAACTATTTTGTAGTATATATAACCCTGACAGGTCACATTATTAAATTACCGTAATAAATAAGATAAATGATTTTCTTTTTAATTATTCATGTTACTGAATTACCGTTATAAAGACAATAAATTATTATTTAAAAATAT
>JAULBS010028474.1:0-24500 GCA_032355785.1 Symmetromphalus regularis
CTCATGGTCTTTTTAGAGGAAACCTGCCACTGCCACATAGGCTATTCTTTTTGATAAACAAGGGATCTTTTATATGCGGTTTTCCAAAGGGGACAGCACATTCCATAGCCATTGATAAACCAGTTGTGGTGCATTGGTTGGTGTAAGTGGCTTACACCTACCCATTGAGCCTTTGCAGAGCACTCACTCTATGCTAGTATTGAGATTAAAAATCCCATGCCTCAACTGAGATTTGATCTCAGTACCTACCAGCCGTGAGACTGACAGATTAACCATTGTACCACAGAGGCCAGTAACACTTAAAACAAGTCAGTCCAAGATTATATTTTCAGTTTGTTTTAGAGATCTTTCTAGATTAAACAGATACCTGTTTGGACAGAATGATCTCTATTTTATTATTCACACCAAAACAGTACTTAATATCTTTTCATTGCAAATGTGTACAGTTCTTAAGAAGATCATGGACGTGTGGTAATTATTATAGTATACTGATGCACAAGTAAGGCCCAGTTTGATTTATTTTTGTATCATCTTTAGGTTCTGCAAATGAGACGTAAATGTTTTTGATGCAAAGATCAACATGATGAAAGCACTCATTTCCTGTGTGGTTTTATAAATGTTTGTGCTCCCTCATGCTCTACCTGTTTCTTGTTCCATCATTATGTTTGTACACAAATGTTCCTTTTCCTGCTTTTGATGGCCTGTTGAGACTAACACAAAGAAATGTCACAAATCATAAAACTTGCATTACCTTTGCCAGGTCTCTGGGTCTGAGTATCTGTTTGGCATTAGAGGCATCTCCTATCTAGGCTACATGGGGTATAGATGACATTTAGATACACGTGTGTTTATTTTCTTGACTCTATGGTGCACATTTTTAATAATGCCAGATCTTTGGCAGATTTTTACCTTTGATCCGAGATTTGTTTTCATGTAAACCTTTCAGGTATGTTGGTCAACGCTGGAGTTGGTCTATTCTTAATATTATTACATACTGTTTTTGAGAGTCAGGTAAACACTGGAATAAGGGTTGCCCATGAGGATTTCATTAACCACCCATATCATTGGTCATATTTAATATCAAATGTTTTCTCTTTGTGGTATTCTTGTAGCATACTTTATTCCAACTGTAGACCACCACTTGTTTGGAAATATCATCTAAACAACCTGTTGTATTACCAGTGCTTTCCATTCTAATCAGTGGTCCACAACTGGTTCATCAAAGTCCATGGTATGTGATGTCCTGTCTGTGGAAAGTACATATAAAAGACCCCTTACTGCTTACCAGAATGAGTAATCTATGTGGCAGCATTGGGTTTCTTCTAAAGAAATGTCTCAGAATGACCATATGATTGACATCCAATAGCTGATAATAAGATATAAATCAATGTGTTCTGGAGCCTAGAGGTGTCGTTAAATAAAACAAACTTTACTCTTTTTTTGGGGGTTACCTATGTAGAAGTTATAGTGGTAATGAGTGGCCATATTAAAAAAAATCTTGTCCCTTTTCATAACTGTTTAATTAAGTCCTAAATATCATAACTAATTGTTTTCAGTCCATTCCCTGAAAGAAATAATTTTAGGCCTTTGTAAAAAATTATGTTTCAGTTCTAAAGTCATATTAAAACAAAAGTAAAAATTCTAAATAATCTTTGTTAAAATAGTTGTATGGCAGTCTGATTTTCCTATCTATTTGTTCCATCTATACCATAACTAATTGTTTTCAGTCATTCCCTGAAAAAAATCATTTTAGGCCTTAGTAAAAATTATGTTTCAGTGCATAAGTCGTATTAAAACATAAAATTCAAAAAAATCTTAAAATATGTTTTCTACAGTCTGGTTTTCCAGTCTATTTGTTCACCTGTTCAGCATCATCCCATGTATTTAGATACCCTTGGTCCATGTCCATCACAGGCAGATAGATTTGTTTCTCGCTAGAGGATATTAATATAGCAAGCTTCCAAGCAAAACATTTTGTGGGATGGAAAGATGAGCAACAGATGCAGATGAACAGAGATTGAACATACTTTAACCATTCGACCATGTAATGTTAGCAACTGTGTGCATTAGATTTAGACAGAACTGAATGGGAGGACTGTTTTCATAAATAACACATTTTCATCTTTTTTCCTTAAACAGATCATTCCTGCCAACTTCAAAGATGGTGATTTTAATAAATTGTACAAGTGAAAACATGACTGAAAACCATGCATGATTTAACAAAAGCAAAAGGTTCATGGCTTAAGCTCTTTAGAATAATTGATAAACAGTCAGACTTGAAAACATATTAGAGTAGATTTTGATGTTAGATGGAAGGCTAATGGGATCAGTTTCTGATCTAACTACATATGCGTGTATTTTGCATCTGACAAGGAAATATAAAAATAACATGCTTTGTTCTTTCCTAATTCAATTACAAGTCAGTACAAGCTTTTGAATGACAGTTTTAAATGATCTGACAAAAACCAACTGAGATTCAAGTTTAAATTGTGTTGGCAATTCATATTCATTACTTTATGATGATAATTTTTCTGTGGAAAAATAAAGCAGAATTATTCTAGAATTTGAGGAAGCGAGATGTAGCTCAAATGGTAGTGTGTCCACCTGTGAACTGATCGGTCGTTGGATCGATCCTTCACAGTGAACCCATTTGGAGTTTGGGCTATTTTCCGTTACAACCAGTGGTCCACAACTGGTTCATCAAATGTGCTCTCCTCTCTGTAAAAGACCCCTTTTTGCTTATCGGAAAGAGTAGCCTATGTGACAGCAGCAAGTTTTCTCTAAATAAATATGTCAGAATGATCATATGATTGACTTCCATTAGCTGATGATAAGATAAAAATCAATGTGCTCTAGAGGCATCGTTAAATAAAAACGTTAACTTTTTCTAGAATTTGAGTTAAAACAGTGGTGATGCACCTCAGTTCACTCAATAAACATACCTGTCTACTTTTGATAAACAGCCTCTTACTTTAATAGATAATGAACACCGTTTTCAGTCCACTGAACCATGGGACAAATGAGTGGAATACCAACTTTGCATTGTAATTATATTCAGTGCACATGCACTAACCGACTGAAAAATGTCAAACTTAAAAAATTTCCCACTGTGTTCATAATAGCAACTTTGCATTATAATTATATACATATACTGTGCACATGCACTAATTACTGAAAAAATGTCAAACTTAAAACATTTCCCACAGTGTTAAGATATAAACAAATCTAAAAAAAAATTGTTTGATTTCATGTAAATATACAAATTATTTGTTTCTTTCATTATGTTCCTAGAATGTTAAACTTAAAACATTTCCCACAGTGTTAAGATATGAACAAACATAAAACATTTTTTGTTTGATTTCAAGTAAATATACAAATTATTTGTTTCTTTCATTGTGTTCCTAGAATGTTAAGCTTTAATCTAAAATAAAAACTGCAAAGGAATGTTTTGTTAACAATTCCCAGCATATTTTTTAAACATAGTATTTTCCGGACATTGTATGCAGAATAAACCTACAACTGCTATTATTTTTTATTAGGAAGTGATCATTTATGTGTATTTTCAGAAACTCATAACAGCACACACAATATCTTTTAATATACCAGTAATGGGCCTCTGGATAAACATAGTATTTTCGGGACATTGTATGCAGAAGAAACCTACTATACATGTAGCTATTATTTTTTATTAGGAAGTGATCATTTATGTGTACTTTCAGAAACGCGTAACATTACACACAATATCTTTTGATATACCGTGATGGGCCACTGGATAGAAAACTTGACTGTTAAGGCAAAACCTACAAAGTTACATTTTGGTCAAACATAGAGTTAATGCCTTTTTTGGAGTTTCTAGGTTTGGCCTTACCTTATAAAGAATACAAAGTTAAAAAAAAAAAAGGCCTGATTGTTGAATTTTGTTATGAAAAAACCTAGCAAGTAACAGTTGGATTCTCTGATTTGCCAATTTTTCAAAATTTAACAACTGTGACTTGCAATGTTTTGCCTTAACACTCAAGAAGAGAAATGGCACGTTAGTCCAGTGGTGGCAACTTTTTCTATGTACCACTGCACCTGATCTGGGCACTCAGAATATAAACAATGCTTCGTGGTTATAAGTCGTATCTGTTCCATCAATGAACACGTCTGTAACATATTGAGGCAGCTGCAGGAATATTTTGCTTATGATGTTTTGGAAATAACTATCTGTTAACCCTGCAGATATTACACCTTGATGGTGCGTTAGTCATTAGAACATGGAGATGTGTGGGAAGTAGTTCCCTATCTCACCTACCATTTTCACCGTACTTGTCGAGATATTTCCTTTGAAGATGATTCAGTCCTGCAGTCTATGTGATTGATCCAGCTTGGGAAGTATATGTAGTTCCCTATCGCAGCTACCATTTTCACTGAACTTGTAGAGATATCCTCGTTTGAAGATGAGTCCATCCCGCAGTCTACCTGATTGATCCAATTTTCATACACCTCATCACCTGGCTGTTATCAATATTAGTTTTTTTACTTGTGTTCACTTCATTTAGATCAAGTTTCTGGCACTCGGAAGTTTTTTATGCTGTAGTCATCAGCCATAAGTATTCATCATGTTGAGTGTTGCCCACTGGTCTGCTTACTATTTTTACTTCTCATGGATCCAATTTTCATGTACCTCATCACCTTGCTCTTATCTATTTCTGTTTACCTAATTTATGTCAAGTTTTGACACTTTTATTTGGTATAGTCATCACCTACAAGTATTAGAGATGTTGCGTAGTATCTTTACATATTATTTTAACATCTGTAGGATCCTATTTTTATACATCTATCTTTAATGGTGTTATAAATTGTGTTTTATTAATTTACATCATGTTTCTGGTTCTTGTTCTGTGGTTGTTTGTTTTTATGTTATAGCCATCAGACACTTAAGTAATATAGTGTTGCTTATGTCATTAAAGCATCAGATCAATTCAGTTTTCATGCACATATTTACCTTGCTACTGTCAATATTTTTTCTTGTGTTCATATAATTTAAATAAAGTAAAGTAAGGTTTGTTTTATTTAACGATGCCTCTAGAGCACATTGATTTTTATCTTATCATCGGCTATTGGACGTCAATGCTATGGTCATTCTGACATATGTATTTAGAGGAAACGCGATGATGCCACATATGGTACTCTTTCTGATAATCAGCAAGGGTCTTTTATATGCATCATCCCACAGACAGTACAGCACATACCACAGCCTTTGATGAACCAGTTGTGGGCCACTGGTTGGAATGGAAAATGGTCCAAACTGCAAATGGATCCACTGAAAAGGATCAATCTGATGACCGACCAGTTCACAGGTGAACACAATACCATTTGAGCTACATCCCACTCAATCTAGATTGTTTCCTGACACTCTTTTAAGTTGTAGTTTTTTAATCCTACAGTGATTCAGGAACACATATTTATGGTATTATTTTATATTGAATTAATTTTAACATCTGATTGATCTAGGGCCTCGGTGGTCATTGGATTCTCAAAACAGTGGTTCAAAACCCGTTGGAGGCTGGCTCACACTTGAATGCATGTCAGAATTATCAAATGTTTGATATCCAATAGCTGATGATTAATAAATCAACGTGCTGTAATGGTGTCATTAAACTTTTAAAAAAAAACAAAAAAACAACAACAAAAAACTGATCTAATTTTTATAGACTTATCATACTAATCATCTTATGACCTCTTTTTTTAATCTTGTGTTCAGTTTGAAGATGTTCGCCTGCATTTAGCATCCGATTGATCCAGTTTTTCAGTCACCTCTTTACCTTCTAATAATCTTGATCTTTCCTGTGCGTGTTCAATCAATTTAGATCATCTTTCTGGCACTTGGCAGGTGTTTTTTTTTCTTTTATGCTATAGTCATCAACCATAGGTAATCATGATGTTGCATTTTGCCCATTGGTCTGCTTTATTATTTTAACATCTGTGATCCAAGTTTCATGCACCACTTTGGCTTTATCATCTTGATCTTATGTTTTTTCCTTGGTGTTCACTCATTTATATAAATCATGTTTATGCCACCTGACAGAATTTTCATCATTTTTACATCTGCCACAAATATTGACTACTGTTTGTAGTATATTACCAGCTTATTTTAACATCTGATCAATGTATTTTTCTTACTTCTTATGATCTACCATCCTGATTTGATGGGTTTATTTTTTACCTGGTGTTCACACAATGTATGAAATTCAATCATATATGAAATTCAATCATATTTGTGAGCCTCGATGGTTCAGCGGTGAAACATTGGACTCTCAAATTGATAACAGTGATTCAAAACCCGTTGGAGGCTTGTTCACACTTGCCTACATGTCAAAATAATCAAATGTTTGACATCCAATAGCCGATGATTAATAATTCAGTGTACTCCTGTGGGGTCGTTAAACAAAACGAACTAAAAAATAAAATATCAATCATATTTAATTTATGGCACCTGATTGTTTAGGGTTTTTTTTCATATATTTTTTTAATCTTTTGTCTTTGCTACAGTTATTGACTATACACGTAGTGTTTTATCTGTTAGTGTACATATTATTTTAACAAACCCAAAATAATTTATTATTATTGTCTCCGCTTTTGAGAAGAAAAATGGAAGATATCAAATTAGGCTTGTCAGTGCATACTTCATTAGTTTCCAGTCAACTATTTACAGCGTGAACTGATTTATTTCTGTTTAGTACACAAGTAATTCTTGTGTTACAGGTTTCCATTGTTTAGGAGGATCACTATTCTAAATATTTGAATACCTTTGACATGTTAGATATATTCTGTTTCCATTCAGAATTTGAAATGAATATCTAAATTTTAATTTGTAATCATGTACATAAAGTGAAGTTTGTTTCATTTAACGACGCCTTTGGAGCACATTGATTTTTATCTTATCATTGGCTATTGAACGTCATACATATGATCATTCTTTATCTTTAGAGGAAACCTGCTGCCACCACATAGGCTACTCTTTTCTGATAAGCAGCAAGGGAATTTTATATGTACCATCCCAAAGACAGGATATACCATGGCCTTTGATGAACAAGTTGTGGACCACTGGTTGGAATGGAAGTAATTACGTACACATGTGTATGTTACTTTAAAACTAACCAATGTTCGCTTTTGTGCTTGGTGAGGTCATTAAAAAAATTAATAAAAATAATGGCATTATGTCAATGTGATTTTTTGATAGTGGAAACAAAGGATATCAATTTTAATGAAGGCTATGGATGTGTTTTGTTATTTGTACATTTATGAAAATTGTGATGTCACCATTTTAATGAATTGATCTGTAGACAATATTTTCCCTAAGAACTGCCTGCTGGCCAAATTGACTATTTCAGATATGTTTGGGCCAGTTCAAAAATGTCCCTAGCAAGCTTGTATGCTTTGTGTCTTGCATTAGAACTCATTACTGGTGTGTTCAAGCCATTTCAGAACTTCTTCTTTCAAAATTATGGAAAACATTGTGTAGATAAGCTTTTCCCAAAATTGGGATCTTAAATACTCGAAGTATAAAACTATATTTGTCCTCTCCAGAATTTTGCACAGATAGACATACAATGGCTACATGTATGCCTTTGACAAACATTCATTTCAGGAATATACATGTATAGTAAATGTTTGCTTCCAATAATTTTTACTAATGATTCATGACACAACTGACAAAAATACAAAATAAATTTGAAACTTTTTGATCAACAATGGTTGTGAATATCAAGATACAGAAACTCCAAAAATTAATTCAAATACTCTATATGTACATAGTGGAGGGGTATTTGTTAAATGCTTAATCTATTCCACCCTTGAGTAGTCCAGTACCCATGGTGTCCGTATCTGTAAATATTTGATATTCTAAAATTTGTCTTGCCTTTTATACTGTTTAAGGGTGGGATTTTTCATTCTTGTAGATTTAACTCTCACAAACTTCTTAACCAACCAGATATGAATAATTTTTTAACATGGTTTTGCTAAATTTCATGTAATGGTCACACAAAAAAATAAATTCTTAAAAAATTAATGAATATATTTAATGACCCCCCACTCGCCAGCACAAAAATAAATATTGGCTATTGGGGGTGAAAAAGTTGTATAAATTATGAAAAGAAAAGAAAAAGATATATATATTTTTTACTATGGTAAAATAAATCCAAGGGACAGACTATTTATCACATTAAAATCATCTCTCAGTACAAGGCTGTCCAATGGATATATACTATAAGCATATTTGTGAGTGCCTACACTCATGAACTATGTCAAAACAGCAATGATGCTAGATAAATGTGTGTAAAAAATTATATATCCTGCACATTTAACAAATTTGACACACAATATTTAGTTTTCATCTGAAGCAATCTGCACTCCATAAAAGAAAACCAAATCATGAAAGTTGATACTTCTAATGGAGTTTTTATTGTTTTATTTATAAAGGAACTGCCTTCATCTTGCATTGATAATATCCTAATTATTTCTCCAGAATGGACAGTATCGGTGCATCTAGCTCTGTACCTGACCAGACCAGGCAAAGAATGCAGCTTCATTCATGAGATAGCTGACATTTTCTTGCAAGCTGGCCACACAAATGTGAACCATGAGCTTTCTCTATCAGTTGTGCATTTCTCCTAAATCTGGAATGTTCTGAAGTCTCCTTTGATCACTGTGGTACAGTTTGTATTGGCATTATCATGTTTCTGTACAATTTGAAAATATGAGCCTCAAAGTTGTTCTGGAAATATTTGTAATATTTTATGATGGTTTATGTTTTTTCCCTCTCTCTTGACAAGATAACCAAAGCTATGACACATTTGGGCAGCCTGCATTGAAAATACATTAATCGTCAAAAAAACTCCCAGCAGATGTGCAGCAGATTCCGACCTTCCTCAAATTACCGTTATTCGTTTCTGCAGTTCATAGCAATTTTTCGGCTAATATTGTCATTTCTTGTGGGAAAATATTCTTCACTGTAAAATAACTAGCTCACAATACGTTTTAACTTACCAGCATATTTTGGAAAGAATTTAGAATAGAAAGATTACACATATAAATAATTTTAGATATGTAATAAAAGTTGGATTTTTTTTAATTTAACATTATATTAAACATTTATCATTCATTTGAACCTTTGATTAAATAATGTACTAGGTCAGTCATTAAACTTATGAATTTTTTTTATATAAAAATGTAAACAGTACAAGGCAAAACAAACACAAATTGTTTTACAGTTTTAACAGAATCAGATATTTACATTGAGGGATACCAATAGACTGTGATAGGTTGAGCAAAACACAAGTCAGTTTCCAACCACTGAAATTGCCTATGGCAATTGGCAATGCCGTGGAAATTGCTGCAGATTTTTTCATTCTCTGTGGCACTTTTTTGGCCATGGACTAATTTTGTTTCAATGTTTTAGTTTTTTTGTCGTCTCATGAGTTTAAAGGTGTGAATGGTAAAATTGCCATGGAAAATGCCATGGACTGTAGTTCTCCTTAGCATTTATTTTGCTGTGGACATTTTCTTAATTGCAGGAGTTGCATTTTCTTTTTCGTATTGGTACGTTCCTGTCCTTTTTTTCTTATGCTGGATTTGATAGATTGTTTTGTCATATTATTTTATTGCCACCTTTTGTTTTCTTAAACACCCATTAGGCAGAACAAAAAACATTAGCTTTCATTACAAAGACACACAAAATATACTTCATTACAATAATACAGCATTATCTTTTCAGATGCGGGTTCTTTAAAAAATATATATATATCTCTAGATAAGTCAGATATTTACGGGTGA
Source organism: Symmetromphalus regularis (assembly GCA_032355785.1). NCBI lineage: Eukaryota > Metazoa > Mollusca > Gastropoda > Neomphalida > Neomphalidae > Symmetromphalus > Symmetromphalus regularis. Next base: position 9,817 of record JAULBS010028474.1, read on the forward strand.
AAAGACATGTATCAAGATCAACTAGCAACAAAGTTTCAGTTTTCTCAAAATTATTGGAGGTCTGCCATCTATACTATACTGTTGTATGTATAGTTACCATTGCTTTCAAATTTATGGATTTGGCTGCGGAATATGATATGTAGACCTTCTGTGACTGGTGGGTATCTGGATGAGGTGAAGAGATAGCAAAACATTCACTGATCAGCAAGAGAGAGCCAGCACTCCACAGCTTACTATCACCTGAGCCTGTCTGTGGGCTGGCCATGCAGTACGTGTAGCCATTTGCTTGTTTGCATGGATTGGGCTGGGTGAAAGTAGCAAGCACTCTCTTACCTGTGACCAGAGCAGACGGCAAAAAACATGGTGGATGGAGAGGTTCTGAGCTGCCTTGTCAGAGAGATTGTTTTCTGTATCACTTAACACAAATAATGGATACAATCATGGTTTGAATCATTGTGGATCTGATTTACTGAAGAATATTTTCTGTGCTTTATTATTCATGGAGTGATTTTGTTATATATATTTTTTTTCAATATTTATTCATTGATGTGGAGTTATTGTGATGAAGTTTGATAAATAGCATTTGAATCAAGATCACAGTATTTGAATTAGTCCTAGTGACTATTTCCATTCTTTTTACTTTTCTTGGGATTTATTTGTTAGAAGAAAACTAAGTTGTAACACTATTCATCATGTCGCGTAGTAATGGTCTTCGTCCAGCAAGTACTGGTGCCTATACGGCTCTCTGGGAAACAAAACTTCAGGAACTAATGGTAAGAATAACTAATTTTTTTCAAATTTCCAGTATTAGTTCTTGAAATTACCATAGTTTTATGGTAGTTGTTTTTATTTTAATAAATTAGCTGTAGATACATGTACATCATTAAATTGTAATTAGTAAGAAATATATACATATAGAAAAACATTTTTTATTTTTGATAAGCAGAAGTAATTCTGATTATTTAGGCCTGTTATATTCAGTCATTTCTTAGAGGTTAGTAGTTTTTTTTTATTTGGTTCTATTTCATTGCCTCAGAGGTTTCTTTTTCAAAAATCATTTGGTATAACTTCTCAGATTTACTGGCTTAGACACAACTTTTTTTTTCATTGAAAGGGTTTCTTTTTGATTTTTGTATGTGCATGTTCCATAAATTTCTGTGTATGCAGTGTCTAAATAGTACATGTATACATGTATATAACTTGACAGTATGTTTTGATTGTGTATGTTACAAGAACTTAGTACACAGTGTAATTAAATGTTATATGACTTGGACATTGTGTTTTTATTTCATACTTTCATAGGATGAAAAAAAACTGTTTGTACACAGATGTTGTATAATTCAACATTGTTTTGATTTACCCCAGTACCATCTACACACAGATACATAAACCATGACAAGCCAGCTTCATTAGATCATATTTCACTTTTAACAAATTTGATAAGTGCATCCATCAATCTCTCCATATGACTGCTTCTTGCTGTCTGATTTTAAAAGGGTTCATGAGGCAACACCATCATGTTATAACACACACCTGGATGTGTCAGGAAAATAGCATTTTAATAGAATTTCACACATATGGAACATGTTTACTTTTATATGTTTAACTTTGCAATTTCTGTTCTACCTTCCTCCACGGAAGGGGCTCATTAGCTAGTCTGTTCACATGGATGCCACATTTAATAAAATAGCAATAAGCAAATATCTTCAGAGTTGGGGAGGGAAAATAGCGTGGTTACCTAAAAATCTTGAAAAGCCATTAGATATTTGACATAGTCAAAATACACCAATGACAGAATTTTGATTACCCAATGATTTATGTAATTGTTTGTTATCTAAACATATTTGCTAAATTAATAAAGAAATAAGAACAAAATAGGTTATGTTTTACAATAATTTTAGGATACTGTGAACAAACTATGTATTGCGTCTTGAAAGTATTGTGAGGGGTCAACAATAGCCAAAACTGCATGTACAAAGTATTGTGACTTCAACCGGAAAGTTTATTAAAAAAACACACAGGCACATTTTTTTTATCTGTTAGCTGTGTTAATAGTTCATAATCATATGCAAAACTTTATTGATTTACAGTAAATGATTCCCAATAGCCGAGATTTACTTTTGTGCGGAGGAAGGGGGTCATTAAATAAATAAATAAAATAAAATTGTTTATAAATGGATTTCAGTACACCTGTATGTTTATTCTCTGTAGTTCCTTTATAGTAGGCCTGAAGTGGCAGTATTTTTTTTTTGTGTTTAAGAGATTCAATCCTTCAGTTTTGCACCTAGATGAGATAGTCTACCATGTTTCCTTGTTTATAGGTAGATTCCAGTACAGTTGTTTATACACCTGTATGTGCATACCTTGTTGTTTCTTCACTGTACAGTGGTGGCAGTATTTTAAGTACTGGGTGAGGAGGATCATTCTCATAAAATACTGTGCCTTCATGGGACACTTTACTACCGAGCTATATCCGTCCCTGCTTAGAGATGGATTTCAATACTGTTGTTTATATAACTGTATGTACATACCTGTGTGTTGCTGTTTCTTTATGGTAGACCTGGTACTGGGTGAATTTTATTTTTGTATGGTGGCAGGGAGATCAGATCTACAATATACTTTATCTCCTTGGGATGCCCATCAACTGGAGTACTTGTACATGTACATTCATCCTTGTTTAGAGGTAGATTTCAATACAGTTGTTTATACACCTGTACGTACATATCTAGTTGTTTCTTCACTGTGCAACTGGTAATGGGACTACTGGTATTTTGTTTGTGTACTGGCGATGGTGAGGATGAGGATGGAAAATGCTCTACCATTGAGTTATATCCGTCCCTGTTTAGAGGTAGATTTCAGTACAGTTGTTTATACGCCTGTATGCACATACCTAGATGTTTCTTCAGCGTAGAGCTGGTAGTGGGAATATTTTGTTTATGTACTGGGGAGGGGAAGGAAAATGCTCCACCATTGAGTTATATCCGTCCCTGTTTAGAGGTAGATTTCAGTACAGTTGTTTATACACCTGTATGCACATACCTAGTTGTTTCTTCACTGTAGAGCTGGTAGTGGGAGTATTTTATTTGTGTTTGGTTTCAGCAAGATCTGGTCACATTACATTGTTGTTGGCAGAGTGCGAGAGATGGATCACTGACAGATGCTGTGGTGGATGGCATGCAGCTGTGCTCGTGATAGAAGTGAATTAACAAATGAAGATGTGTTACCTTCATTAGTAAAACTCATTCTGACTTTTAAAGTTCTTCGATTGATAGTAGGAGCTACATCCTGATATCAAAGATAACATTTTTTTAATGTGATTTCAGATATAGTTTTTTTTTTATGTTGAAAGAGAATATAATGTAGATTAATTTATTCAGGTGTTAAAACAGCCAGACTTTGTTATTGTAAAGCTGGTGGGCCTGAGGGAGTCTGCAGAATGCCAAAAACACATGAGATGTGGAACCTTAGATAGCATAAGCAAGTAGATAAATGATACAGCATGTAAACAGTAGCTCTGTTAATACTTAACAATTGTGAAATTTGACCCCGTCTTATCAATAAAAGGTTTATTAATACTTACCTAAACCCAACATAAATAGATACAACTTAAAACGTACAACATTTTGTTTAGAATATCTATTTTAGCATATCCATGTTTCTGTTTGTCTTGATATTTGTAGTATGTAGCACAAAATCATTTTACACAAAGTGTCACTGGCAATTGTCCCAAAATAATGTCATTGTTAAGGTTGGCCTAATACTGCACCCATTTACCTTTTACAACTGTGTAATGATGTTTCCTTTTGAATAGTATTGGATGCAGTATTGTGGTGATTTGTAGGTGGTATGCTTTACATTTGCCATAAGGCATACCAACTACTGCAGAATGTGTTTCAAGTGCTGGGGTTATGAAGTACTGGTTAAGAAAAACAATGTTAATGTCAAATCTATGTTTAGTACTTCCTTAGTAGCTGATGCATTCATTTAAATGGTTTTATTCTTGTTTATTCAGCTTTTGATATGTTTGTTTTAGAAATAAATAACATATTTAGGGTTTATTTTTATTTTCTGTTCGATACTTTGTGAATTTGTATCAGTAGATTCTTGACTAAACTTGGATCTATCTAAACTTTGTCTACGGTGGCTTAGTTTATCGGCCATTGAAATCTGAAGTGGACAGCCCTAGGTATGAGTTCTGTTAGACTAATGGTTTCAAGAGGATATATGTGCTGTCAAAATGCTCCTTATTTGCTAATTTTATGTGCAGGGTTTTAGATTGCATTAATTTGGGCACAACATGGTTATTTGCAAGCTTTAGCTACTAACTTAAGTTAACTGGTTTCATTTTGAAGTGCCACAAAGTAATTTGTTTCTTAGTGATTGTTTGGAACCAATAGATGAGAACCAGTTACGTTTACATACAGATTGTTAATGTCCTTAACTGTTCGACTCTACTCTAATTGATGTCTCTGTTACCATTAAGTATACAACATTTTGTTTAGGGTGTTTTGTCCTCTTCTTTTTGTTCGTTTAGTTTTTTTTATATAATAATAATTTGGGCGGCTGTATTTTGAACATGAAGTATACTGACATAAAATTTGTGTAATCTAGATCCCTGATGTGCTAACTTGTTAAAGATTTTAAAAAATTTAATAATACACATTCAGAGGCCATCTCATGATGAAATGCATCACTCACAAAAATAATGACCAATGCCATAATACACTATTTTATTCAGATTCCCTGTTAACAATAATAGTTCGAAACACTCCCAGGGAAGAGTAGCTGAAGTACTTTGTATGTGAGAAGATATTACACTGCAAATGTGAACAACAATGTAGCCTATTCCTAAATACTAACTGAGTAACAGATGCGAAGCATATAGTATAATCTTTTTTCAAAATTAGAAATATTAACAATGAGGATTAGTGGATTTTAAAAACTGTTGTTTTTTTTGTTTAGTTTTTTTTTACAAAAACATCACAAACACCACAAAACAACATACGTGTACATGTATATAAGACTAAGAGAAGCACACACACTAAAAGCTTTAGAAATAAAATATTTAGAAATAAAATATTTAGAAGCTCTGTAAGCAAGGTACATGTAAGTGGATGCCTTTATTGCACAAAGAATGTTTGGATTTGGCTCCTAAGCAAAAATATTGTTATAATTAGCCCATCTGACATAGAACAAATTGTTGTCATCATTTTGGTGAAAACACAGACATGACAAACTTTCTGCTTTGATCAGCACACGTGCTGTTAGTGGTACGGAATATATTCATTTTTTGTAAATACTCAACATTAGTTTTTGACAAAGATTTATGAATAGAATCATCACATCTTTGTGAGATCATTCCATGGATTGTTGAGGTGGTATCTTGCTTAATTGGAATGGTGTCTGTTTTTGTTTAACGACACCACTAGAGCACATTACTTTATTAATCATTAGCTATTGATGTCAAACGTTTGATTATTTTGACACTAGTCAAGTGTGAGCCAGCCTTCAATGGGTTTTGAATCACTGTCATCATCTTGAGAGTCCAATGTTCTACCACTGGATCACCAATGCTCTCTAGTTCAACTGGAAGATTATTTACCTGATATGCTTTGGATGCATGATCAAACCTCCTAGGCAGACTCTTTTCTCTTTTTTCAAATCCTAATTACTGCCCTGTGACTAATATATCAGACCATGATATATCCTGTTTTGTCAGAAAGTGCATACAAAATATCACTTGCTGCCAGTGGAAAAATGTAGCAGGTTTCATCAGATGACTATGTGTCAGAATTAACAAATGTTTCACATCCAATGATTAATAAATTACTGTGCTCTGGTTGTGTCATTAAAATTTTTTTTTCCTTTTATTGTTTTGCAAAGATACAGTTTTGTTATTCATGTTCCATACAGTGTACACGTATGGTTGCAGAAGCATGTATGGTTTTACAGTTTGTGGAAAGTTAGCTTTGTAAATGGCTTCTCACTGGCATTAAGAAAATATATACAAATTATATATGAGCCTGTGTTGTAATAATACTGTAACATAAACTTCTTGTTTGCCATCTAAATCATACACGTAAGCACATAACCATGGGGGTTCCTAATACACAGTTTATGTGCAGGGCTAAAACATCTAAACATTAAAAAGTTAAGTAAAGTTTGTTTTATTTAACGATGCCTCTAGAGCACATTGATTTTTATCTTGTCTTCGGCTATTGGACGGCAATCACATGATCATTCTGACATGTATTTAGAGGAAACCCGCTGCTGCCATATAGGCTACTCTTTCTGATAAGCAAAAAGAGGTCTTTTATATGCACAGTCTCACAGATATACCCACAGCGTTTGGTGAACCAGTTGTGGACCACCAGTTGGAACAGAAAATAGCCCAAACTACAAATGGTTCCACTGAGAAGGCCTAAACATTAAATGTGGCTGGTTTTTAATGATTTATTGTGTGCTACATGTAGGTTATGCTATTTTTATTTTACTCTACAGTACTTAATGGTAAATTCTTAGACTTTTATGTAAAAGGTTATCTCTTTGAAAGTGCATTTGCTGTGTAATGATTTTATCTTGTAGGGGGTTCTTTGTTTGTTTTCCAAGTGCATGCTATCTCTAGGTAGCACTTAAGCTGTCTCAATCCATGTGTTTAATGTTTTCAAACAAGGCACACTGTACATGAGCTCTGACACAGGAGACGTTGTTTTCTGACAACTCTAGACTTGTTTAAATCAACACTGAAATGCAGTGTTTCCACGTCTCTTTTATTTCAAAGAATCTCCTTTATTTCATGATTCTGATAGATCTCCTTTATTTCCTCTTTTTTTGGACAAATCTCATTTATCTTCTTTATTTTCATTTGTCTGCATTTTTATTGGCTTATTTCCTCACAACTGACTGTGTACTTGTATTAAAGTGACTTTTATTCTTTCAAATTGAGCTCCTTCTGCTATAAAACTGGTTTGTAAGGTGTATTGTCTATTTTCCCATTTGTGTCTATATTATAAGTGTATAGCTCTCCATCTATGCTGTAACAAGATACATGTAGGTCTCCACCTGTCGTTAGGTTTTTAAAAAAATGAGTAGTCATGGCTGAATCATGATAACAGGCCTCAAGATTAGCATCTTTGTCCATGCCAGCTATATCTTTAGTCTTGTGGACGATTTTTAAATAACCCTAACCCCTTCTCGAACTCTCCCCTCCCTCCACCCACCCCCTTGGCGTTATCTCCTTTATTTTTATTTCAAGTCTGTGGACTCGCAGAAATGGTAATAGCCACTGATTAATGAATGTTTTGGGGTGGGGGGGGTAAAAACAATTAAGGGATGAGAAAAAATAAGGAAATAACTCAAAACGACCTGGTAAGAGTGGATATACAGCGGTCGAACTTCGGTGTTTGGGAGGCACTACAATTATTGCCTTCAGTTCTTAGGAATCAAGAGGGCACCAAGGCAGTTTTTAGGACACATCAGGGGCACAACAACAAATGTGTTTCCTATTGGGCAAGTGGGAAAAAAGGCACATCAATATTTGCCTTTGTTAGAAGTCAAATTGATATGGCATTGTGGCAAAGGGACAGGGTGGCACAGTAAATGCCTCAATACCTTGGTGAAATTCGACCCCTGGATATATGTCATGTATGTGCTATATCTTCTTAAAGTTTTCTCACGAGAAGCTACCACGCATTACCTGTTCGAAAAGCACCCCCACCTTGTAGGTCAAATAGTTGTTGATCCCCATCAGACAGTGTAGCTTGTAATGTGGCTAGTGAAAGCTTGGCAGAGAAAAATTGAATTATCACATAATGAGCAATTTAATCTGGTCTGTTGGAAGTGCTGTTCATATAGTCTTGTGATGTACATAATAATATGTAATTCATTATCGAGAGTTCGTCATGGACTTATGATATACCATTGGTTAGGTGATGTTTTATGGAAACCACAGGTCTGTTTGGTTATAAAAGTATGCATGTGTTTACATATTTGTTTAGAAAGTAGGTTGTACGCATTATAAATTCCACATAAAAGTGGTTTCAAATTCAGATAGTTGCGTGAGATGCCACATCTTAAAAATTACTTCACCAAATATTATTTTAAGGTTAATGAGTGCTGTCTATATACATGTACATATGTTTCCGATAATACTTGTTCAGATTTCATCAATTATCGATTCCAGGTATTGTGAATAAATTAAGTAGGCTTACCAAGTTCATTTCCTCTTAACCCCTTTATTGCTGCTGTAATCTACTGTCTATGCTATATATTTGAGAGTTTAATATGGTTGTAGAAGTGAAAGGTTAAGTATTGTATTATATTTTCTGTTACATGACATTAATCAAAGAAAAACCACTTTACTTTATATTGGCATTCCCATTACTGAACAACTTTAAGAACATAAACTTTTCTGTATGTTTGAACTTGTGAAAGGTTACATTTGTTTTTCTCTTCTAAAAATATTGTTGGTGGTGTGAAAGTGTTCCTTTCACAATCCAAGTTATGTGTGTATCCATACCTAAGCAGGTGCCTTCCTTGAATTTATCCGAGACTTCCAAGTGCTCTCATGTCTTCTGAACATCTCCGATGACCTTAAGACAATAAACAAAGCATGTGTTAAACCTTCCGGCAGACCTGCCCCATGCAGGTTGTCTTTCTGAAGTGCTGCCACCTACTGGCAGCCAACCTGAACTAATGAACCTTAAAGACTCATTATCAACTCTGTTTATGTTCACATGGAATTCCTGATCTGTTGTCTTGTACTTTGTGAATGGGTGCTGGTTCTTTAAACAGTTTTTACCTGGATTAGAGACAATATGAACCACCTGTCTGCTCTTTTATCTTGCCATAAAACATCTTCAAACCGAACTGGCTGCTGCATTATTTATCTTGTAATGTTGCCAGAGTATGCAGATGCAAAGTGTATGGAGTTGAATGGGGTTCGATGGGTTTAAAACAAATCATTTCAATTTGTTAAAACATGAGAGAAATTAGTCTTAATTAGATGGTAAGAAGCTGTGACTGATTTTGGTTTCTTCAAAATCATTTTGTTATTTCTTCCAAACAACTTGAGCAGGAAGTAGGTCAAATGGTAACGTGTCCACCTGTGAAGCTGTAAGTCATCGTATCGATCCTTCTCAGTATACCCATTTGCAGTTTGGGCTATTTTCCGTTCTATCCAATGGACCACAACTAGTTAATCAAAGGCCTTGGTATGTGCTGTCCTGTCTATGGGATAGTGCATATAAAAGACCCCTTGCTACTTATTGGAAAAAGTAGCCTATGTGGCGACAGCGGGTTTCCTCTGAAAATGTCACAAAGACCATATGATCGACGTCCAATAGCTGATAAGATAAAACTCAATGTGCTCTGGAGGCGTTGTTAAATAAAACAAACTTTACCTTTTTACTTTTTCAAACAACTCTTCCACACATATCTAGCCTGTGTGTAGCAGATTAGGTTGTAAAGGGAATGAGATGAACTATCATATATCTTTTTATTATTCACAGATCTTCTGTTAAAAATAATAGTTCAAAACACTCCTAGGGAAGAGTGGCCAAAATATATTTTATGTGAGAAGATATTACATTGGAAATGTAAACAACAATGTAGCCTATTTCTGAATGATAACTGAGCAACAAATATGAAGCATATAGTATAACAATCTTTTTCATGATTAGAAGTATTAACAAGAAGGGAACTACATGTATCATATTTTTTCTTAAATTATTATGTTTGTATACCTGTATTTAATATTATAGAATTTTAAAATTTATTTTTACTTCAGTTATATATAATTGACCCATTTAGTCCAAAAATCTATTCCACCAATCTTGGACTGGGTTATTTTCTCTTAATTTCTAGGAATCCAAGACAATAATCGCTGTGACCACCAAGCACCGAAGTTCGAGCCCTGCATATGGATATCTCTCTGTATTCCAATTCAAGCTTCAAAGGAAACATAAATATAGAAAATCAGTCTTTTATCCTTCATTTTATAATGCAATATTAAAGGAAAAACATTGCTTTAAACTAAATAACCACGAAAAATAAAGATAAAACAGGTACATTTTAGAATTAATGTACCTTCTCGTGCATCTACACTAACAGATGATTCATTCAATATCAAGCATTAAATGCTAGAAAGAAAGATTCCATGAACACAAAAGATACCACTATCATGAAATAAGAAGAGTATTGCAGATAAATTAAAGAGTTCTTGAGGTGAACAGACTATGAAAATGAGTCATGAAAGCAAGATGGATGATAGCACAATCTCAGTAAGATCTTACCACAGAAAGAACAACATTTCAAAGCAAAGGTTTCACACGTGCAGGTTCGAGTTCGCCTTCAAGCATTTTTTTTATGAGTATACTTTGAAATGGTGATTCATCAGAAATCATAATTTGTAATAACAAAATGGGATGAAAAGAGCAGCTTCATCTTCAGCCAGATAATATATCTAAAATGGAAGACGACATTGATGAAAAAAGGATGTTTTACTTTTGTGTACATGCATCGTGTACATTGCACCTGTATCATGGTTAAAATTACACATACCTTAAAACACTTGTATGGAACACAAGTTTTAAGAGTTCAGCTTTCAACAAACAGGTTTTTTTTTAAAATTTTGGTGGCCATGGTTTTCTTATTACCCAATATATCTGAGGTTAGAACATTCTTAACTTGCTACTCCAGGCAGTTAATTACAGTTTAAGTAGGAAAGTTTCAGGAGTTGAACAAATTATTTAGTGGGAGGGCACAGCAGTTATTGTCTTGGATTCATAGGAATCAATGGGGCACCAAGGCAATTTTGAGGACATATCAGGGACACAATGACAAATATGAGTTCCCTGTGGGGCAAGCGGGAAAAAAGGGCACGGTAATATTTGCCTTCATTAAAAGTGAAATTGAGAGGGCATTGTGGCAAAGGGACAGGGCGGCACAGCAAATGCATCAATGTCTTTATGAAATTCTACTGCTGTGTATGGTACCATAGAGAAATATTATTTTCCAATGGTCTAAACTTAAGACAATTCTAGTGTGCCATGTGGCACTAATGGAATAATATATCTGTTATGATACATTTCCTTATAATACAAGCATTTTAAAATTTAATCATGTTGTATTAGAATTTCAGTAGTATATATTTATACCTACTAGATATATTTATACCTATACTCAACTGAAAAAGAAAGTTGAAATATGTTTGTTTCATGGGGTGGTCACAGTAATGGTCCATTGGGACCAAACACATGCGTATCTTGTGATATTACTGCACACACACACACCTCCTCCTAAATGGTGTGGTTATCTAATTCTTGAATTTCTGCCATAAATGTCGTCTGGTTAATGAAATAAATGACTATTAATTACATGCATACTTTCTCTTTTGGTTGAGTGTATAAGCTGAGTGTGGAAACATTTGTTATTGTAAGTGATGTGGTCAGATGAGAAAAACGAATATGGTGTTCTTTGTTTTAAATTGCATCTGTGTAAACAAGATTGACTTCTTTTTTATTTTGATTCAAATTAACTTTCATGAATTCATGTAACTGGAAAAGCTCCTACTTAATGATAATCTGGCATGTTGTCAAAACAAGCATGTTTTATCAGTTCCACTGTATACTGCATCGGCTAACAGACAAACGTCTTTATGTTTGTAGACCAAGCCTAGAATGGTAAATAATTAGCACATGTACTGAAAAAATGGAGAAATAAGTGGGCTAACAAGTTCAGTTGTTGTTATCTAATTCTATTTAAACCTGAAATTAAACCATGTGAAATGAAGAAATTCATATTGATAACAGCATGCAGAAATAAATGAACTAATTTACCATATGTTTAGTTGTTGCAGTCAGTCACCATTAATGTATTAACATAATTATAATTTTGAAATCAAGTAGTGCTAAACAGTAATGGAGGATACCATGGGCAATTTCACAATTAGCTGAGTTGGATTCTTGAACAGAGTCATGGTTTATGTTTTCTCATTGAAGGTTAAACTTTTCTGTTAGATAGGGCCACCTTCAGTGACAAGGCATGTTCTTAGCACAAGAAATGCTAGTATTAAAAAACCAAGCAGAATCTGTAACAGCTCATTTCATATCACTTGAAGGATGGAGACAATAGCAGGGAGGACATGGAACCATAGCATCTCCTTCACAGTAAAAGTAAAGTTTGTTTTATTTAACGAAGCCTCTAGAGCAACTTTATTTTTATCTTATCATCGGCTATTGAATGTCGATCATATGGTCATTCTAACATATTTATTTAGAGGAACCCACTGCCGGCACATGGGCTACTCTTTGATAAGCAGCAAGAGGACTTTTATATTCAGCATCCCACAGATAGGACAGCACATACCATGACCGTTGATGAACCAGTTGTGGACCACTTGTTGGAACAGAAAAATAGTCTAAACTGCAAATGGGTCCAATGAGAAGGATCGTTACGATGACCAACCAGTTCACAGGCAGACACACTACCGTTTGAGCTATATCCTGCTCCCACAATTCACAGATTAAAACAAATATTGTCATTATAAATAATAGAAATATGTTCAGCCCCTTACCTGCCCCGTTTAAAATTATAAAACATAAAAACTGGATGGCCTATAAGGTTTATCTTAAAGTTCTTGCATAGCACGAGGCTGCATGTATATTATTAATGAGTGGTTTTATTGTTTTTCAATCAATGTTATTTTTTGTCCAGTCTGAAAGGTTTATATTTCACTCTGAAAAACAATAATCGCTGAAATTGATTATCATCAATATTAATGTGTTTTACATGTACATGGGTTTGAATATACACTGTATGGTATGGTAATATAATGATATAAAAATACATGCTTTATCCCTTGCATCACATTGTGTGAAAATATAGTTAATATTCATCCATCCACAAATTAATTCTTTTAGGTATAAGAAAAGTGATCCTTTCAAATGATCCAGAAATATTGCAATATATTGTAAGCAAATTGTTACACTATATTATTATACCCTAATACTGTATTTATGTAAAAAATTAAGTTTTGTTAGCTTCATGTTTATCAAATTAACTTGATGTTTTTTTTTATCTCATTCACTTGTTACCATTTATTAAGATTTTAAGCAGAAAATTTAACAAATGGTTATTCAACAGGTCTGCATCTGAAACCATTAAGCATTAAATATTTTACAAGCTGCATGTATTTATAGCAGTAAAAATATTGTTGGCAAACATCCTGTGAAGTGGGAAGAAAAAATCTTTGATGCCACTTGGCATCTTCACGTAGACTAGAAGTTAATCAGTGTTTCCACAAGCAAAAGATATATTGCAAAAAGGATGCATGCTTTTTACTGTTGATAACAAATAAAAGGTCTCTTTTATAACGTTTTCTTGTGAGGTAAGTTTGTGGTTTGAGCTGTGGGAATACAAATCCACACATAATGGTATTGTAGCATATTCACAAGTACAATGTATGTTTGCTAATGTTGGTGTAATATAGCACATTTTGTGCATACATTCATGTATGTGTAGATGTATGGTTGGAACTTTTCATATGTGGAATGTATCATCTTTGCTATATATTGGTATATTTATAGTGGTCTAAAAAAAAGTTGCAGGTTTTGTCAGTGTGGTAAAGATTGAGCAATACAAAAAAAATATATTTGTACAGATAATTCCAAATCCTGTGGCAGGGGTAAAGATTGCTTAATAGAACAATCATTTACGGATAAGAACTGTATTTAAAATGTTCACTCACAGAATTCCATTTTATAACTGATTCTATTAGTGTTAAATGTAAACCAGTTTCAGACTATTTTAAAAATCAATCTGGTTACAGATTTCCAGATTGGACCAGTGTGTGTTTATAAACTGTGCATTTTGTATTCTTGCTAATAATAAGGTCTGTAGTTATTTATGGTTAGTAAGTCTCAGTGGTCCAGTGGTTGGACATTGGACTCTCAAGCTGAAGACCGTGGTTCAGAACCCGTTGGAGGCTAATTCACACTTGACCACATGTCAAAATTACTAAATGTTTGACATTCAATAGCCGATGGTTAATATATCAATGTCGTTAAACAACAAAAAAAAACTACTCCATCTCAAGACTGGTTCAAATACTATCAGAGACTAGCTCACACTTGACTACGTGTTAAAATATCCAACTGTTTGACATCCAATAGCTGATAATTGATAATTCACTGTCCTCTAGTGGTGTCTTTAAAAATTTTTTTATAGTTATTTGAAATATGAAATAATAATGGATATAGTTTGTGATTTTGATATGTACACCTGCAGCTTTTGTTTTGTTAATTGTCATGACAACATTAACATTCTTATTAATAATAGAGATGTTTTTCTTGATATGATGTTTGTACAATGAACTGTATAAAATAAGTTTAGTTAGGAATGACATTACACAGAGTGTCCTACTGTTTTAAATCAGTTTGTGATTATGAAATCAATTTTGTTTATGAAGGTTTCTGGATAAGCTGATTAGGTGCAATAGCAGATCCAGAGGAGTCCAGGGGGAGAAGACCCCCTCCCATTTCTAGAATTTTTTATATATATATATATTTTTTTTCCAAGTTGAAGGACGTGAAAATTAACGATTTTCTCCCAGTCCTATTCACCCATCACATTTGGGGGGGGGGGGGGGGGGGGGGGGGGGGGGGGGGGGGGGGGGGGGGGGGGGG
>JAULBS010028475.1:0-10410 GCA_032355785.1 Symmetromphalus regularis
CACAAACATCTATATCATGCTCGTTTAAACATTTCACTAAGTAGGGTGCCCCTGTCATGACACCCCGACAGTTCCAGTACATAATATAGGAGGTATAACAAGTGGATACAAATATCTAGCAACCTATAGCGGGGGCTACCCCTGTACAACTAGAGTTTAGGAAATGAATTTCAAAGTCATTTAAATAAATTGAAAATAATAGAGGTGATAAATTTTCGCCTTGTCGGACCCCAATATTACAAACGAATAAATTAGAGCATTCGTTATTGACACTTACACATGATTTTATGCCTTGGTACATTTTGTGAATAATTCTAATAAATTTACTACTTATGTTATAATTTAGTAACGTTTGCCAGCTATACTGTAACAGAATCAGCTATACTGTTGAACAGATTCCTTATGTTTGAAAAACTCACAAAACAGTAAATACATGTTTCAATAAAGAGATTTTTATAGATTTAAATATATAACGGATATTAGGCGAGGTTATTCAAATGCATGATATTATTCAAAATTCATTTCAGTAAATGATATTACAAGATATTCAAAGCAAGCAAGATTTCTTTAAATAACTAGTAATATACAAGATTAATTTAAGTAACGGGTATTATTTAAAATTTATTTTAATATCATACCACATAAATATAGCTGAAACTTGGGCATGATATAAAGGAAACCTATAAAGGTAAGCTATGCACTGTAGAGCTATATTACAGCCAAAAGAATGGCTAAAGCACAGACACTAGACTGTTGCATAATGTGGTTTGAATATATGGGGTTAAGCTGCATGGGAAGTAGAACTAAGGCCTTGATCTGTTCACGCGAACATGTCTACAGTGCATTAAATAAAATATAGTAGAAGGGCATTCATTGTACTTTGCATAACAAACTACGTGCTTCAATCCTGAACTACTTTTACCAGTGGGTTCCCAAAATGCGATTACACGAACAAGAGGTATTAATTTTAAATGATCAAACACATGTCTTTGAAGATGTTATAACTGACCTACAGCAGTCAGTCAAAAAAAAGGTTAATCTTTTAGTATTAACACAAGCACATTAAAATTCATAATGTGGCATTAAGTGTCCGGGCTCTTAGAATCAACTTTGGATTTAGCTAATCTATTAATGTTATCCCTATTTATCTCCCTTTATCCTTTCAACGGAAGTGAGACAGCGTGCATAGGGACCGTTAGTCAAATAACAGTGTTTCCTAGTTATCGATTGACCAATGTGCAGTGCCGGTTATTTCTAATTATCACGGACTGTTGTTGAAGCCGTAAAACTCTTAAGTCAACCAAATGTCAGATACTTGGATTTCCAAACATGCCGCATAGATGAGTCATGTGATGTCAATACAACGATCTATTCGTTAATATAATGTTAAGATAATGTCCAAATTGCCCAAAACGTTGACGGTACCTTGAAGAGATAATATGTGTGGTGTGTGATTACTGTTGATATAATTTGTACAGTGCGCAGCATGTTGTACAAATATCATTTTTAAAAACTCCTTCATTTGTTAAAGACATTTAAAAAAAGCATATATATGAACAGAATGATACTCTTAACTGACAACTAGATCACATATACACGTCATTGAATGCTTTGGTTAAGTGTGTGTATCCACCAAGCCTGTAGATTAGGATGTTCTTGATGTATAATACAATGATACGATTTAATGACTATGTTCGTGTTGATACAAATTACTGTTCAAGCACGCTTTCTAGGTAACTTCATAACATCAGTTTTAACAGTTATTCATGAGTACAATTGGTCAGTTTTGCATACACACTTTTGGACTCTGCATTGATGAGAGATAACATTTTTGAACATTTAAACAGTTTATATTAATTTTTAATTTTTTTAAATAATATATGTTTATGTATGTATGGGTTAGTACGATAGAGAAAAAAACCCCAGATTAAGTCGCATTTTTGAGCATTTATTTTAATTAACAGAAAGTTCATTTTATATACTAGCGCATTGTTTAAGTAGTATATAATGGAAATCGTTAATATATATTCCAAACAGTGTTGGAGATAAAATACAGCCCTGCCGAACATCATTTTTTAGCATTTAGTTGTGATATTGTTACTGAATATAGCATACATATATTTGAGTATTTTATCGAATGTTGACTGTGATTCCCATATTTAACAGCAGTCTTATGGAAAATGTTTCTCTTATTCTCGGAATGGAATATCCGCTTGAAATTTACAAAGTATGAATCTTTTTTTTCTGTTCACATGTGTGGGTGTTTTTAAAGTAAATATATGTATATGTAAAGTTGTTCTTAATTTGTGTCTGCATCCAGCCTGTCAGATAGCTTTCTGCCTGGCCAGTGAGTGTAAATACACTACACTTAGTGTGTGAATGGATATGCCATTACATTAACATAAGGTAACCGTGATCTTAGGAACACAGTCTTTGTGGAAAATGCAAATGAATGTGCTGCATAAACATACATAAATTAAATAATAAAAATATACATATAAATACGCACGCACGCACGCACACAAACAAATAGAGACATTCACATATAAACATCCAAATACAAATACGGAGTATCTTACGATGAAATGTGCTTTTCTGTCGTTTTAACATCTTAATATTTTCTCTACTAATCCTACACTTGATGAGCAGAGTTATAACACAAATACAAAAATAATGCACTACAATTTGACTAAGTTGTGTAACAACAATTATACTTATTTATTACCCCAGCGGGCCTTCATAACTGGGAATTATTTTTCATAATGATTCAGTAAGTTTAACCGTTAATTTTATTGGGTAGTTTTGTTCTGTTTATCCAGTGAAAGTTCTCGTACTAAAACTTATAGTAATGACATTGGCCTTGACATTTATACGCTTCACGAACTATTTTCTTATAGCAATGCAGTGAATCGTAAAACTCCGTCGTTGTAAACATAAATTGCTATTTAATATACATTGTTAGAAAAAAAAAGGAAAATAAATCGTGACAAAAATATAGTTAATAGTAATTATTTTTAAAGGCGGATGAACACACTAACGTTGCTATGTGTATAGTCTGTGTGGTATTTCATTATGGTGTGTTAAAAAAAACAGGGCAGCTAAAGCATTTTAGGGGAAATCGATAGTATTTGGCTGGAATAATAAATAGAATATTAAACATTTATTATCAAATTAAAGCTCGTGAAAAAGAAAAATTCTTTCACTCTGGATATAAATTTGATAATAAATGGCAACTCATTTAATATCCTCTATTTCATCAACGTAAAAACTGTTACAACGTCTGTCTAATAAACGGAAAACAACAGTAAAACAACAAGACACTTGATTGGTATGATTGGTATACAGTAAGTGGTTTTTCACGTAAATTAAAATAGTTATTTAATACTAATGGATGGTGAACGTAGTATGTAATACTAACAGGCGAGTAACACATGCTTATATAATGTATAACGTTAGTTACTAATTGTCGTGGTATACGTGCCTACATCCATACAAAATCCTCCAGGAAATGTGTTCTGATGGAATAAATATTCAAAGATACAATATTTTCTAGAACTTTTATTCTAAGACAGTTTTGCTATTGTTTTAATCATGGACAAACTATTCCTTTTTTATGTAAATTTCTATTCCATCGTGAAATAATTTATTAACGTAATATATTTACAATACACATTTTTTTGGAGATCCATCAAAATTGCATCCAACTTTACTTCGGCTGTTGGCTCAATGCCTCTAAATTACCCTTAATTTGGTATTTAATACATTTCCAGAATTTTGTATTGCAAATTCAGATCCATATATTTTTTATCACCTCTTTCTTTTGGTGGATACAATGCCCGGCGTAGGTCGGACTTTGTATTCACAACAAGCGTGCTTGAGCATTTATTTGATATAAGCACGTTAATTCAGACATTTGACCTGACAGTCATACATACACAATACACATCTGAGTAATTTATGTTTGTCTGGTTCTAAAATGGGTTTCAGGATGTATACCAGTGCTTCGCACATTCAACTGCAATTACTTGATGAGATCAAATAGTTGTTTACGACTATAGCAAATAACATGTATTACGGCTAGTAATGTTAAGAAGAGCGTTAGTAATGCGAGACACTGTCATGTTATATAACTAACAGTATTTATATGTAACACATGAACTTCCTTGGTTACCTATCAGCTTTCTCTTCTTTCTCAATCAATCTGATGGAGTCAATGTTGCAGAAATATTTCGTAATAACTTTAGCAATAGTCCCAGCAAAACGATGTGCGAGAAATAAATAACACTAATGACTAATGTTTACCAGTCATCGCTAAGTATACACTAAGTAGTTTTTCACGTAAATTAAAATAGTTATTTAATACTAATGGATGGTGAACGTAGTATGTAACTAGTCATGTTGAAAATATATATCTCAGTAAAGGTTATGCACCACATGTTTTTGCTAACATGTTTAAAAAAAAAAAAAAAATATTATATTTTTATTGTTTTTTTATCTTTCATTTTTTTAAATATTTCACAGTGAACTTTACCGCCTGTAATATTGCAACATAATATTTGAAAACATAAAACTTTATGCCTTTGGTTTGAATATGTTCATTTGAACACATAAAATCTTAAGCCTTTGGTCTGATTTATAATCCTGATGTTTTTCAAGATTTATAGAGGTAAAGTGAAATCATCTTTAAAGACATCTCTTAAGTCCATTCAAATTATCTGACCGGACAAATCACAAAATTGTGTGGATATTTTAATTATTTTAGAAGCTTTCACTACGTCTTTAATCAGTATTTGTGTGTAATCCTCTCTTGGACAAAGTGCTTGTTGTCAACCTCCTAGTCTGTAACACTGGGATATCTTAATATTTCTCATAAAGTGCTTATTGGTTTTTTTTAAATGCATCTTTTACAAGGAATAAGAATAACATTCAATAATATTTTATCTTTTTATGAATTAAAATATAAGCTGTTGTCCGTAAACGCATGCTGAGGTGTATAATGAATTAAAACGTCAACAGAAAACAAATACGTGGTTCATTCTATGTTAATGTATGCACATAATACTCAATTTTTCTGACATAATTATGTTACTTTATATTTTAAAATTTAGATTAATGATAATCCCGAGTTAATTCTTTCCAAAGTGAAAGTAGAAAACATTGGTTAATTCGAAATTTCTTTTTACAGATTCAGGTTGGACATCCTTTTATTATTATTATTATTTCGCTTTTGTTATATTGCATAGAAAAGTCAATTTAAAAAATGAATAAATAAATATAGACCAAAGCGCTTAATTATTTATGTTATTTTTAAAATCATCATTATCATCATTATTATTATTATTATTTAAGTTACGTGGAGTGTGTCAATGGAATAATGTTTCGCTAAATAATAAACTGCAATGCAGAACCCCCAGTATACAGTGATGTGCATGTCAGAAATAACATTATAAGGAACGCTCTATGGACCACCCGCGACTTGTCGGGCTAGTACGTGGTTAGTCGTTAGACCGGTTGATAGTCAAGCCCACTTAGCTGCAGTATCCGTAATTTCCAAATTAAATAGTTAATGCAATCAACACTCCAGGGATAATTAACAAAGGCATACATTTTTCAGTGACCCTCTAGTGAGACTAGTTCCACCTTTCTCTGCCTCAAAGCTTTATTCACACGCATGACTCTGGATGCCGTGTAATTAAATATCTCTGAAGAAGTGCAAGTCAGTAAACAGTGGCGGGGGTGAGGGGGTTAAGGTGAGGAGATGGTAATAATCAATTATTCTTTGTGAAATGTGTACACAAACTGTATTTAAAGAAATTTTTAATAATAAATAAAAATATACAAATGCATGTGCGGGCGTGTTTGTGTGCATGTGTGCGTTCGTGTCACTTTGCTACGACCTGATGGTAAAATTAATTTGTTACATTACATGTGGGA
The DNA here is from genome assembly GCA_032355785.1 of Symmetromphalus regularis. Classification (NCBI taxonomy): domain Eukaryota; kingdom Metazoa; phylum Mollusca; class Gastropoda; order Neomphalida; family Neomphalidae; genus Symmetromphalus; species Symmetromphalus regularis. Next base: position 5,935 of record JAULBS010028475.1, read on the forward strand.
GTGATCTGAGATGATACCAACACACATCAAAATAATAAGCCTACGCACGTGGTTAAAAGCACGTAGAAGGGGTTCTGTACAACGCATCATATTTAACGTCTTCGGGTTAAGTAAAAATATTGATGTGTTTTGCACACTTAAATAAACATGTCATTTGAAATACCTAGATATCGCGGCTTTGGCATGATCTAACTCTAAGGAGGGTGATTTTAGAGTTGCCTCTGCTGTACTGGAATTCATAAAGTTAATATTTGGTACTGACAAATAACAGACCCATCCGTGACGCTGTGGTTACGTTATCGGATTCTCTGCTGTTACTAATGTTAGCATCAAATCTCAGTCGAGGTTTGACATTTTTATCTCAGAACCTGCTCCTAACCAGAGTGGGTGCTCCGCAAGACACAATGGTTTCTGTATTATATTTACCCCGACCAGTGGTGTTTTATGGGTGCGTAATCATCATCATATCCTCAAAGGAATGGGCCTCAATAGTATGTTAATAGATTCATGATTCACTTTAAATGTTATGGGAAACTTTCACTGTAAATATTCAAGTTGTATTTCTTTTAGGATGGATTTTGTGGATTTTAGAATACAAAGTGTTAAAATTAAATATATATGTGCATAATAAATACCAATATTGAATTTCACCAAAGCTACGGAATGCACTGGAACCTCATAGTAAGTGTGTATCTATAGTAAGGTCAAGACTTCTTTATTACACTGAATAAATCCAATCATTATGCATGTACATGTATTGTATTCTATGTTCAGGTGCACAATCACGAACAGTCAAATGGCATATACATTGGAAACCCTATTGTGTTAGTCAGAGTTATATCCTATCCCTAATGCATTGTAAACAGTTCATTTCTCAGGTTTCAAATGTTAAAGTTCACGGAGTCAAGTAGTCTTTGTATGAAGGTGATTCGGTTCACCAGTGATAGGTTTCGGTGCACCAAACTGATTAAACCGGCACAATCATAACATGATGATCCGGAAAGAAATGTATGCTGTAATTAATCATCTTTGACCTTCAGGTTACATTAATGTTTGGTTATCAGACACCCTTGCAGAACGTTCAGCTGTTTGTGTTAAAGAACGCTGAGCGCCTTCAAGATAACGCGTCGTCGTGTAATTCATCTGATGCATGTTATGACTAAACTGGCGGCACCATCAGACCAAACAGTTCAGAAAAGAGGTTTAAACAAGTACATAAACAATTTCAGGATCGTGGCAGCCGCAGCTGGGAGCGGCTAAGGCTTAGTCACTTAGTTAAATTTAAATTTTAAAATGTTGAAGTAATTTGCTTTTTTTAATTTATTTTTTTAATAGAATATACATTATTGTTATACCTGTACAATATATTATTATTATTATTGATCATTTACGTTTTATTATTTAAAATGTTATAATACAGTGTCCAGTAATTTAATTTTTTTAATAATACCATACTGTGTAATATTTTTCTGCTGTCAGCAGTTTTGGTAATTGTATTCTTTATGTTTATGTAAGAGAATAAACTTAAAGCAAGTGAACAGAATCGTAACACTGCAATACAATATAAATAGGATATTAAAGAACTAATGGCCAATGCGTAATGTAAACAGTCCACTGGCATAAGATCAATTCCCCCAATCATACTTTTTCTAACCACCTTTTATATTTGCCCGTCTTCCAATCATATTAATGTTTTTCGTCCAGCCCCTCCCATATAAAATGCCACCACCCACCCATATAAAATCTTGGCTGCGCCACTGACAGAGTTGACAAACATACCAAACCTGTTATAAGTAGATGGTATAGAGTAAGTATTCAAACCAGTTGTAAATCTATAGATAGTATGGATTAAGTATTTAGTCCACTAGTAAAAGATATTACAATGTGCTATTGTATGCATGAAAACAAAAATGTGTTTAAAGTATTAGGGCAGAGGGACTGAATAATTTTGAAATGTTCAATACTGTACTGCTGGAATAACTGCTTTACACTAGAAATTCATTCTGCAATTCATAAAAACACAAATTGTAGAAGTACGAAGTTGACATCAAACCCATGTAGGCTTACCAGTAGTGTATGCGTAATTGTAAGAAATATGTATACGTATTATAAACAAATTTTCATAGTTTTCTGCTCCTAGTAATCTAGGAGGTTGAGTGTATAGAAAACATGCGTGTCTTTAAAAGAGGCTTTGTGACCCAATTTCTATTCACAAAATCTTCATTCATAGTTCGGACCACAGAAGTTGGTGGTTGATGTTTCAAAACTACATTGTTCACAAACTGAAATCCAGACGGATACATTACAAGTGTACTCAACACAAGTCATGAAGGGTCACCTAAATAACATGATACCGGTAAGTGAAAAAAAAGTATAAAAAATATGCAGTTTCTCCAAAATGGATGGCTCAAACATTATGATTACTGTCACAAGATGCATGAACAAGTTCTACTTCACATAACAGTAGCGAATCTGGAGGAGGTGCAGGGGTTCAGGAACCCCATTCTCGATTTTTTACAAAAAAACATTTTTGGGTCCCCCTCCACTTTTAAAAAACACACTTTTGGACACCCCCTTTTTTCAGAAATCCACATATAGACCCCTCCCTTTCAGAAATCCTGCATCCGCGCCTTCATATTATACTGATGAAGACATGGATATGTTCACAGTTTACATTCTGGGGACTGTTTTTCTGTGAGCAGGTTTTATAATTTTGACTGAGCAGATTCAATACACCGTCCATAATGTGTTCTTATCACAGTTTAAAGCAGGTCATCTATATATCTCAGCTCTACGTGGGTGACACGTCAACTAGTTTGTGTAGTATGTTTACTAAATTAATAACCTGGTCTCGAACTCTAGTTACCCTTACTGTTTTGTGTAAAATCAAGATCAGGTGCTGAAATTGGAAAGGCTGTTCAAAGATATTTTAAAGATTTTTATTATTTCAAGGGGTCCAATGTTAGGACCATATTACAATAAGAAAAACATAACAAAAATAAATGTAAAATAAACAGAATAATGCATTTTCAACTACTAGGAAGACCAGATAGTTATGACGTGCAGTTTTAAACGTGAAAAAGATTAATAGCTGCAAATACTTTACAATGTCTAGTAACTTGAGTGAATGGTATTTAACATCTGCTATAAAACACAGGCGAGTGTGCATTCTGTTTAGCAGGGAGCAGTCTATAATGTATAACAACATCTGTTTCCAAGCAACTGAATACAGTATGTTTTTAAATAAAAATAAAACTCTTTGAGCAGGATATTTTCGACACTAGATAAACCTGTCCTACACACGCGCCTGAAGTCTATATATTAAAATGGTTGTTTAATATTCCAATATCAAATATAATAAAATGACGCCATGCTTTAATCTTCACGAATCAAATATATCCAACAGTCACATGGCCATTGGTAAACCCTCCGTGGATGAGTTTCCACACGCTCATACGGAATAGACAGTTTGAGTGCGGAAAATGCTAAAACAATTCTTACATCTAATGCTGAATTTAAAAAAAAATACTCACCAGTAAACCTCCGTTATGGTGGTATACGTTCTCAGCATTGTTTTCTTCCTAACTTAGCATTCAGATTGTCTGCGAGCTGTTAAAACTGGCTAGAATGTAGTGCATCGTGTTCGATCCATTGTTCCTCATCACACGCTGCTCCAAACATGTGTGAATCAGGAGCTAGCCGCTAAAAATAACTCACTTTTGTTTAGCTATAACCCAAAAGTGTCGCCCTGAAGCTAATATGAACTCAGTTTGAACTAAAAATAGCTCGACTGAGGTAAAATTACACTGTTCTCAAGCTGCCGATTGTTGACAATAAAAGGAGCTGTCGTGCTGTTCTCGAATCTGGTGTAGAATTTCATTATATTATGTGCGCAACACTGGAATTTTACTCATTTATTACTCACTTTATTGCTTTGAACCAGATAACTAAAAGTGCAGACCCATACATCATTAAAGTCTACAACTAGTACACTTCAATACACTATATTACTACACTACATTACTTCTACTACTACTACTACTATTACCATTACTACTATTATTACTATTATCATTACTACTACTACTACTACTATCATTATTACTACTATCATTACTACTACTACTATCACTACTACTACTACTACTACTACTATCACTACTACTACTACTACTCTACTAGTACTACCATTACTACTCCTCATACAATTACTACTAATATTACTATTACCATTACTACTACTATTATTACTACTACTACTAGGAGCGGGATCTAACTCAAACGGTAGCGTGTCTGCCTGCGAACCGGTCGGTCGTCGGATCGATCCTTCTCAGTGGACCCATATGCAGTGGTCCACAACTGGTTTATCAAAGGCCATGGTATGTGCTGTTCTGTCTATGGGGCATATAAAAGACCCCTTGCTGCTTATCGGAAAGAGTAGCCAATGTGGCGGCAGCGGGTTTCCTCTAAATACAT
>JAULBS010028486.1:0-10409 GCA_032355785.1 Symmetromphalus regularis
GACTTATGGCTGATAGTAATGATTAAACTGTCAGACTTATGGCTGATAGTAATGATTAAACTGTCAGACTTATGGCTGATAGTAATGATTAAACTGTCAGACTTATGGCTTGATAGGTTCTGAGATCAAATCTCAATTTCAATATCAGTTACAACCCAGAGTAAGTGTTCTGCAGGGCTGAGTGGGTAGGTGTACTCCACCAACCAGTAGTCCTGTTTGTGGAAAAGTGCATATAAAAGATCCCTTGCTGCTCATAAAGAGTAGCCTATGTAGCAGTAGCTTGTTTCCTCTAAAAGACATGAGTAGCAAAACACAAAATCTGACACTCAACAGCTGCTGTATAAACAATATGCTAGGGTGTCACTAAACAAACAATACTTACTGATTAAAATTGGAGCCAAATCTTATTTCTAAAATAGGACACAGGGTACAAAAACCCACATTTTGAAGTCTGGATCAGTTGAATCATGATTTCATGTCATCTTGAGCCAAATATATTGGTTATCATTGACTTTCAAAAAAATTGTTTTATCATAAAAGTGTTTGGCAAAATGTCTAGAATGGTATCATTGGTTTACAGTGGATTATACAGTTTTTTCATTTCTCGACTTCCAAACAACTTACAATGTTTTAACATTTCTTTGATTAAAAAAATAAAATGATTTTTTATTTCTCTTACATCTTTCAACATGCGTAAGAAAATTGAGATTGAAATGTCTTGTATAGCTTTTGTAAATCTTCTGTAAATATACAGGGTGTCCGAGAATTACCTGTACAATATGTCTGTTGTTAATAGTCCGTCACTGATTGTGCACATATTGAATGTTTGTAACATTGTTACTTTAATAAAAAAATTTTTTAGAAATTTTATATTAAAAAAAAATCTTGTTTAATAATCCTGCATGTGCCATAAACTTCATTTAAGGATGAAGTTGTACAGATAATTTTCGGACACCCTGTATATCTAAGTTAGCTGTGTCTTCAAACTATCCAGCTTTCAATCATTTTGGATTTAAGCTCCGCCTACTTGTATTTATAGTATACTAACAGCACCAGTTTAAGTTATACGTATAGCAAGCATTCACCAAAAGTTAAGTTTGTTTTATTTAACAACACCTCTAAAGCACATTTATTTTTATCTTGTCATTGGCTATTGGACATCAATTATATGATCATTCTGACATATTTATTTAGAGGAAACCCGGTGCCACCACACATGCTATTCTTTCTGATAAGTTGATTGATTGTATTTATTTTCATGCTTATATCCAATTAAGGTTCAAGCACACTGTCCTTGGTGCACATCCTAGCTTCCTGTGCTGTTTGTCCAGGATAAAGGTTAGTGTTAGTAGGAGAGACAAAACCCACTGCCGCCACACTAATGCAGCTACTCTTATCGATAAACAGCCAGAATCTTTTATATGCACTATCCCACAGACAGAATAGCACATACCACGGCCTTTGTTAAACCAGTTGTGGACCACTGGTCGGTGTAAATGGTATACACCTACCCACTGAGCCTTGCAGAGCACTCACTCTGAGTTGGAGCTGATACTGAGATTAAAAATTCCATGCCTCGATGGAGATTTGATCCCAGTACCTACCAGCCACAAGTCCAATTGCTTAACCACTGTGCCACTGAGGCCGATTTTCTGATAAGCAGGAAAGGAGCTTTTATATGCACCGACCCACTGACAGGACAGCAAATACCACAGCCTTTGATGAACCAGTTGTGGATCACTGGTTGAAATGGAAAATAGCTAAAACTGCACACTGAGAAGGATCGATCTGATGACCAATCGATTCACAGGGGGAACACGCTACTGTTTGAGCTACATCCCACTCCCGTAAGCACTCACAAGTGCTAACAAGTAGTTTAACTGATTCTTATTATTTCCATTCAGTTCAGGTTTTGCTTGCGAGTGCTTTTGTACTGAATATATCTCAGATTTGTGGTAAGAACCAAACTGATAGTGGGTGCTTGCCAAACTATAGCTTACACTTAATGTCAATCCCAATGATAATATTAAGAACTAGTCGAATCACTTACATAATGCTAAGTGTCATTTATAGAGGATGTTAAACGAATTACCATTTATTATCAAATTATTTCACATGGGACATAAATTTGTTAATATATGTAATGAGTTTGATATTCTATTTATAAACCATACAATTTTAATTGTTCTATTCTTTAAACTTTCTAATTATGCAACAATTTTGAGAAATGCTGTCCTATAATGTTATGGATAACATTATGTTGTACGTTTTCTAGTTTTTGTAACGTCATTTGCACTTTTACAAATTAATAATGACAACATATTTAGTACAGGTAAGCTTATTGGTCATAATGGCCAGTGCGATTCAATGAAATGTCTTGTTAAACCAAAGTATTGTATTACTCAATGAGAAAATAGAAAAATATTTCTGTTGTGAATGCCCACTGTGGTAATAAAGAATATTAAATCATCCTAAGGATACATTCTTTTGGAATAAAATTATAAATGTCTAAGAAAATGAGGTTCTATATAACTATGTTTTTTGTTATGACATTCCTGCTCTTGTTTTAAATGAGATTCCTGTATTCTTTTCCACATGAGGTTAGATTTTACAAAGAAAGGTGTATTTTCAGTTATGTCCATTTTCTGTTGGAATAAAATTATAAATGTCTAAGAACATGAAGTTCTATATAACTATGTTTTTAGTTATGATATTCCTGCTCTTGTTTTAAATGAGATTCCTGTATTCTTTTCCACATAAGGTTAGATTTTACAAAGAAAGGTGTATTTACAGTTACATGTATGTCCATTTTCTGTTGGAATAAAATGATAAATGTCTAAGAACATGAAGTTCTGTATAACTATGTTTTAGTTATGATATTCCTGCTCTTGTTTTAAACGAGATTCCTGTATTGTTTTCCACATAAGGTTAGATTTTACAAAGAAAGGTGTATTCACAGTTATGTCCATTTTGACCCACTTAGTGGTTAATCAGTAGTTGTAAGGTGTTACTCTATTTGAGGCTCATGTTTTGCAGAAGAAACCTGCTATCACAACATCGGACAGCACTTGTCATTGCCTTTCCAATATGTCAGATCGATCCTTCTTAGTGGACCCATATACAGTTTGGGCTATTTTCCATTCCAACCAGTGGTCCACAACCGGTTTATCAAAGGCAGTGGTATGTGCTGTCCTGTCTATGGGACGGTGCATATAAAATACCACTTGCTGCTTATCGGAAAAAGTAGCCAATGTGGTGGCAGCAGGTTTCCTCTAAATATATATGTCAGAATGACCATATGATTGATGTCCAGTAGCCGCTGATAAGATTAAAAAAATCAGTGTGCTCTTGAGGCATCGTTAAATAAAACAATACTTTGCCTTTCCAACATAGTCGTGGACCACTGGGTGGAATGAAAAATGGGGATCAATCTGCCTCTGAGCTATGTTCCATCCTGTCTGGAAAAGGGCATATAAATGATCTCTTGCTGCTAATCAGAAAGAGTAGCCTATGTGGTGGTAGAAGGCTTCCTCTAAAAGATCACAAGTGACAAAAACACCATATGTCTTGATACCTAATAGCTTCTGAATAAGCAAAGTGCTGGGTGTTTTAAATAAATAATCCTTTCCTTAGCTATGTTCCAGTTTGTATTTAGATTGGGATGCTTCTTTTGGCATGAAGTTAAGACTCATTTAACATTTGGTATTTTTAAACTTGATCCCTTTGATATGATTCCCTGTAATGTACATATACCAAGCAGACATCCCAGAGTTTAATCCAAGATCTCATTGGATGTCATGCACAGTTACTTTCAACCTGAAATTATCTCATGTAGGTTCCAAGAAATGTCATATTATCAGTTTCTTGATAACTACAAGTTTCTTCATTTATTGAAAGATTACTGATAAAAATAACTTGGCAGCTTTTTTATCAAACATAGGCAGATCTAGTTTAATCTTATTTTATTTTTCAAATATTTCTTTATTTTATTTTTCTCTCTTTATTTTGTTATTTATTTTTTTTTTTTTTTTTTTGTGTGGGTGTTAATTCATATTCATTCGTATAAAAGCAGGGGCGTGGAATGAAATTCATATTATTGGAGGGGGGCTGAAGACCCCCAGACCCCCACACCAGTTCCAATGCACCTGAAAAGTATTTCCATTTTAGGAGGTTACCATCCAGAATTTTGTCCTTGATAGGTGAATCTATGGGAGTGTCATCCAAGCCCCCACTCTCCTCCTCTCCTTAGCAATTGGCCATCTCTTGTGCATATTAATGATTGGGCATGCATCAGTAACAGTGGACTCTCAAGCAAAAGAGTTTGGTTCATACTTGAGTAGGTGTCAAAATTACCAAATGTCTGACACCTAATAGGTGCTGAATAAACAATGTGCTGGGGTGTCATTAAACAATTCTATCTTTTCCTTTCCTTTCCTATGATCCACAGCTTCACCAGTGTACTAGGGTGTCATTAAACAATTCTTTCTTTTCCTTTCCTATTATCCACAGCTTCACCAGTGTACTAGGGTGTCATTAAACAACCAATCCTTTCTTTCAAGGAATTGCACATATATAATAGTGAATGATTGGTAAACATTATGTATTATGTATTGCCAACAAAATGACAAATTCATTATACAGAATTTATCAAAGGAATTAAAAAGACAATAAACAATGAGTTTTTTAGGTTTTAGGACACTACTAGAGCACATTGATTTATTAATCATAGGCTATTGGATGTCAAACATTTGGTTATTTTGACACGTAGTCAAGTGTGAGCCAGCATCCAGTGGGTTTTGAACCACTGTCATCAGCTTGAGAGTCCGACATTCTACCACTGGACCACCAAGGCTCACATGAGCAGGGATGGACAGAGGGGGGATCGGTTGCACCAGTTGGCATGGGCCTACTCCCCCTGGTATTTAGCACTGATTACAAAAGTACTTCATGAGCAGTTTAAAATGGTGGCGTATATTTTCAATCTGGCCTGGGTCTGTTACCAGTTTTGCATGGGCCTGAACACAAGATTGTTGGGGACTGGGAAAACATCATTAAATACATCTATTCATTTGTGTCAATTAAACAACTTTTGGTTAAACCATTTACTAAATACTGATAATAATTGAAAGTGTTTGTTTGTATTTTTCAGGATATCACAAAACATGAGTACCATAGATGCCAACGATTCCAGTATTCCAATCCATGACAACAAGATGTTTGATAATTTATGTTTATTTGTACATTACATTGTATTAGTGTTTTAATAGTCATATCAAATCATTTGAAATGCTGTGATTTATTTTAAATATGAACAAAATATTTTCATGTTTTTAAGATATAAATGTTTTGAAATTTTATCATCTTGTTTATTATTTGTATTGAAATTAGTGAATAACAGAACATAATGGTCTGTATTAAAATAAACAAATATTTCTAATGATTTTAATATGAAACAAATTTTGAACTTTTTGGGGAGCTTAGTAAACAAGTTACCAGTTTCTTCCTCTGTGCATGGTTTTTGCACCATTAATAATAATATTCAGATATTAAATAGAACATATTAAATGAGTTACCATTAAATTGATAATAAATGGTTACAAGTTTGATATTCTTTTTATTACCAATTTTAATTCTTTACACTTTCTAATTATGCCACAGTTTAGAGAAATGCTATCCTATAACATTATGGATGATGTAAGGTTGCACTTTTACAAAATTATATCATATTTCGTGCAGGTAAGCTTATTGGTCATAATGATCAGAGGGACCCAATGAAATGCTTTGTTAAATAAAATATTTCCCAGTTATGAGTACACACTGGGGTAATAATTTTAAATATGTATGATCATTCAGCAAATTTAGGAGCAGGATCTTTGCTGTCTGTTTAGCAAAAAAGAAAAGTAAAGTTTGTTTTATTTAACGACGCCTCTAGAACACATTGATTTTTATCTTATCATCGGTTATTGGACGTAATACATATGGTCATTCCGACATGTCTTTTTAAGAGGAAACCCGCTACCACCACATAGGCTACTCCTTCCAATAAGCAGCAAGGGATCTTTTATATGCACCATCCTACAGACAGGACAGCACATACCATGGCCTTTGGTAAACCAGTTGTGGACCACTGCAAATGGGTTGAATTATTAATCACCAGCTATTGATGTAAAATTTCTGGTTATTTTGATATGCAGTTATCAGAGAAAACCCACTATATATATTTTTCCTTTAGTAGCAAGGGATCTTTTATATGCACTTTCCCACAAACAGCACTGAATATACCATGACCTTTGAACATCAGATATGACTCACTGGTTGGCATAGGTAAAAAAACAGAGAATAAATGCATTGATGGGATTTGATGAAACAATGACAGCACCTTAGTCAAACTCTCTTCCAACTGAGCTAGATCCTGCCTTGAAAACTGTGGATCAAATGTTTTCAATCTGTTGAAAATTTGCTTTAACAACCCCCCCCCCAGCACAAAATTAAACATCAGCTATTAGGGGTCAAATTATGTTTAAATTAAAACATTTTTTTTAAATAAATAACTGTATACAGGTGATTTACAATATGGTAAACTTCATATCACGTAATGATAAAATATATATAATAAATAAAATAGTATTTAAGATAAACAGACCCACTGAGCAATTAATGCATTCCGTTTCTTCTGGGATAGTCTTAGATTATTTATTAATAACTGAATACCTACAACATTCTCATACTAGGTAGAATAAATGGCATCCAAGAAATGTTTCAACCGATTTGTGACAATTCTAAAATTCGCAAACTAGCCCATCATAATTGTATCTTCTGTACAAGAAGCCTCTTGACAACTCAAATGGCAGACATTGTCAACGAATGGATATTTCAACTCAGGCACTCACCATTATAGTATCATCCACCTATTATCTCCTTCCCAGAGCTGAAATTAAGTCTAAATGGACAGCGAATAGTGAAAATTTGAACAGATGATGAGGTGATAATTAAGGACTTAAGAGCACTTCTGAGTGGCCAATGTCCAGAGATCTATCAGTATGTATTAACAAAGCTTTAAAGATTGATGGAATTGCACATTTATGGTCAGGCTAGATCAGAACAAAAATGTGCTGCTGATAAAAAAATAAAAATCTTTTCATAGGGAAAGCAGGTAAATGTAAATGGGACTTGAAAGAAGTTGAGGGAGCGGGATCTAGTTCAAACGGTAGCGCGTCTGCCTGTGAACCGGTCGATCATCGGATTGATCCTTCTCAGTGGACCCATTTGCAGTTTGGGCTATTTTCCATTCCAGCTAGTGGTCCACAACTGGTTTATCAAAGGCCGTGGTATGTGCTGTCCTGTGGGACGGGGCATATAAAAAGATCCCTTGCTGCTTATCGGAAAGAGTAGCCTATGTGATTACAGCGGGTTTCCTCTAAAACATGTCAGAATGACCATATGTATGACGTCCAATAGCCAATGATGAGATAAAAATCAATGTGCTTTAGAGGCGTAGTTAAATAAAATAAACTTTATTTTTTGAAAAAAGTTGATGTCTGATCTCTCAGAACACTTAAATCACTAGTGATACAGAGTTCTTGCACATTTTACTTAACAAACAATAAAGACTTTTCAAACACTTTCAAGGTAGGTTTTTGCAATTTTCAAAGACATTTCTTTTCATCAAAACAGCCAGTTATCCACTGGTTTTTAGATGGGAATTGCTGAGAAGTACAAAATTTGTCATGATGGTAGTTACAATCATGGTTGATTTAGTATTGTCACTTGATATGGGACATTCAACTTGTATCGAAAAACAAGCAAAATTCAATTTTATGTTCAGGGGTTGTCAGAAGATTAAAGAGAATCAGGATTGGGTTGTTGTTTTTTTGGGAGAGGGCAACAGGTAACACAGAAATTAAAGATTTTCACAGACTTTTATTGACAAACCTGAAATTCAAAGACACTAAAGACCTTGCAAAATTATTTTTTTAAATAAAGACTTTCAAAGATTTTCAAGATACATGTACATGTATGCAAGAACCCTGTGATATTCAAAAACATAACTCATAAGTATCTCTTCCATCACAGTGTAATAAAATATTATGTCCTACAGGTACATGTCTCAACAAACAAAAAAACTAAATTAAAAAACAGCTTTAGCAATTTCTATAAAAATTACAAAGTGGTCCTTAACTTTTTTAATGTGTATATATTATATTAAAAAAAAGAAAAGGAAATTCAGGATTATTAGTAGTTTATCAAATAACAGACCAACAACACTGACACAAAAAAACTATGACTATCTCAGTTTGATGTTTTATTATGTAGTTGGCGTGTCATTTGGAAATGTTAATGGCGCAGGTGGCAGTGATAAAACAACACACTATGAGCGTGAGATTCACACAAGAATGATGCTTGAGATCAATGCTAAGAAGCACACAAACAAAGATCGTGATAGATCAATATAGATAAATGCATTAAAGGTCCTTCTTTAATACGTAAGGCATTGATTCTGCCATGCTATTTCTCCGAACTTAAAAGAATGTGGGAGAAAGTAAAGTTTGTTTTATTTAAAGATGCCTCTAAAGCACATTGATTTTTATCTTATCATCGGCTATTAAGACATCAAACATATGGTCATTCTGACATATTTCTTTAGAGAAAACCCACTGCTGCCACATTGGATACTCTTTCCGATAATCAGCAAGGGGTCTTTTACATGTGCTTTACAACAAACAGACAGAACAGCTAATACATTGGCCTTTGATTTTTTATGATTGTATTAGTAACAGCAACAGATCTTTTATATTCACTTTCCCACAGACAGGACAACACTGTCAATAATGCCCATTGGTTAAAACAAAAATAAGAACCCCAAGGGGTCTTCCAAGAGTTACTGATCCCATGACTTCCCACTGGACACTCTACCACTGAGGTACATCTCAGTCAATGTTTACTAAAGTGTAGACCTTGCATGCAGTGATTCCAACAACCACATAAATCATAGAATGATGTTTAAATGTATTTATTAACGGCTCCCCTGCCAGTAAATTAATACTATATGTTCAAGTGATCAAGTATCTGGACCAACACACCAAGAAAGTAAATAAATCAAGGAAACTTAAAATAACTGAACCGATATTAACAGTTAAACCCGAACTACATCAATATTTAAGATTTGTTTTGTTTGTTTGATATATGAAGGGTACAGAGGGCATATTTGCAAAAGTAAAGTTTGTTTTATTTAACGACGCCTCTAGAGCACATTGATTTTAATCTTATAATTGGCTATTAGATGTCAATCATATGGTCATTCTGACATATTTATTTAGAAGAAACCAGCTGCCACCACATAGGCTACTCTTTCCGAAAAGCATCAAAGGGTCTTTTATATGCAGTCCCACAGGCAGGACAGCAAATACCATGGCCTTTGATGAACTAGTTGTGGACAACTAGTTGGAATGGGAAAATAGCCCAAACTGCAAATGGGTCCACTGAGAAGGAGTTATCTGACAACAGACACGCTGCCATTTGACCTACATCCCGCTCCAGAGAGTATGCTTGCATGCATCCCACCAAATGTTAAAAAATTTATAATGACACCTGTTGATGATCATGTAACATGACACCTGTTGATGATCATGTAAAATAATGACACCTGTTGATGATCATGTAATTCTCATAGATATTGCATTGTTTAGATGTAAATAAACTGTTTCTGATCAAGGATTAAATAATTTCCTAAAAACAACTGGTTATATTCTACTTCTCATCATATAAAAGTTATTTAACAAAAGCAAAAAAAAGTTGTTCCTATTAAAACGAAAATTAAAAATGGCATTTCTTTTACAGTCGAGTATATTTCAAAGAGTATAATTATACAAAACACCTACTCACTTTTAGCAGGTCACTTACGTGGCTGTTATTGACAGGTTTTGCTATTTATAAATCAGTTTGTTAAAGGGAGACATGTACTAATTGTTTTCTCAGAATACAATGTCATATTCTATTTGTTATCAGTCTCAAGTGAAATCAAATACATTATTTGTAGCTTTACCAATATGCATAAATTTGCATGTTAAACATTGTATGAATATTCATAGATATTAATCTGAAAAAGATGGTCCTTTACCAATAAAATACTTATAACTTGGTCTACACGCCCAATAACCCAGAACTCTCACTGGACTTTCTCCAATAGGAGTCAATTGAGAATTTTGGTGAAATCCTGGTAGTCATATAATAGAATTTTAACCTTCTGGACACTGAAGGCGACTTTTCTCGATAACGTCAAGCAAACGCATGAATACTGCAGGCGACATTTCTCGATAACGTCAAGCAAACGCATGAATACTGCAGGCGACATTTCTCGACAATCGAACTGGCCCTTTAAAATTAGTATTTCCTGTTGCTTAAATGCATTA
>JAULBS010028497.1:0-10409 GCA_032355785.1 Symmetromphalus regularis
CATCTGAAAGTTACCAAGATTGATACATCTGAAAGTTACCAAGATTGATACATCTGAAAGTTACCAAGATTAATACACGTGAAAGTTACCAAGATTGATACATCTGAAAGTTACCAAGATTGATACACCTGAAAGTTACCAAGATTAATACACCTGAAAGTTATCAAGATTGATACATGTGAAAGTTACCAAGATTGATACATCTGAAAATGATCAAGATTGATACATCTGAAAGTTACCAAGATTGATACATCTGAAAATGATCAAGATTGATACATCTGAAAGTGATCAAGACTGATACATCTGAAAGTGATCAAGATTGATACATGTGAAAGTTATCAAGATTGATACATGTGAAAGTTACCAAGATTGATACATGTGAAAGTTATCAAGATTGATACATGTGAAAGTTATCAAGATTGATACATGTGAAAGTTATCAAGATTGATACATCTGAAAGTTACCAAGATTGATACATGTGAAAGTTATCAACATTGAAAGATTTGAAAGTTACTAACACTGATACATTCAAAATTTACCAACATTGATACAAATGAAAGTAATCAAGTTTGATATATCAGAAAGTTATCAACACTGAAACATTTGAAAGTTACAAACATTGATACGTATGAAAGTTACCAATATAGAAACATCTAAAACTAAACAAAATTGATACCTCTGAAAGTAGAAAGTTATCGACACTGGTATATCCAAAAGTTACCAACATTGATACATCAGAAAAACAAGACTGATACATAAGTCATTAACCGGACTCAGTTGGAAGTTATTAGCGTAACATATCTGGATGTCATCAATGTAATTCATTTGGATGTGATAAGCAAAAAAGTAAAAGTTTGTTTTATTTAATGACGCCTCTAGAGCACATTGATTTTTATCTGATCATCGGCTATGGGATGTCATACATGGTCATTCTGACATATGTCTTTAGAGGAAACCTGCTGCCGCCACATAGGCTACTCCTTCTGATAAGCAGCAAGGTGTTTTGGTGGCATGGCGATTATTGCCTTGGATTACTAAGAATCAAGAGGGCACCAACGCAGTTCTGAGGACACATCAAGGCCACAACATCAGATGTGAGTTTCCTATGGGGCAAGTTGGAAAAACGGTACAGCAATATTTGCCTTTGTTAGAAGTGAAATTGAGAGGGAATTGTGGCAAAGGGACAGGGCAGCATGGCAAATGCCTCAATGCCTTGGTGAAATTCAACACCTGACACTGTCTTCTTTAGGTGTTTATTAATGTAACTTTCATTTCTATAAACCCAATATTTCAGTCAGTCTGTACATATTTCTACTCCTATGTTAATGTAGTCCATTTATCTTCTATACAATTCAAAATATTTTTTTTAATAATAAACAGGTATAAAATTAAAACAGATTCAGCGTCCCAATTATCCAAATCATTCACATGATTTTAAAATCATTTACATTTCATTCTCTATACCAAACAAATAGCATTAAAATATGCAATCAATCTTACGTCATATTTGCAATTTACACCAGGGTCATTTCACTGAGGGTCCATCCAGAACACTATTGTTTCTAAAACATAGCTGTTCAAAACAGCATCATTAAAAAATGATTCCTACACCCGATACTGTACACATCTAGCCTTCTAACTATACTCAATACTTGATTTCAAAGGTTTGAAATGTACCACCCAGAACATGAAATGACCTTCCAACATATATGTAATTTACACTAGTATTTTTTGTAATTTACACATTGTTTAAAATGTATAGCAACATGTTTATAATTTACACTGGTATTTTTTGTAATTTACACCTGGTTTGAAATGTATACAAACATGTTTATAATTTACACTGGTATTTTTTTGCAATTTACACCATGTTTGAAATGTATACCAACATGTTTATAATTTACACCAACAGCTCATAAAAGCTTCAATCTTGATTTTATATCAATCCAATGATGTTAATAATATATCAACAAAACATCAAGATTATTTAACTGTTCTGATAACTCTTTTATTACCGTATTCGATGCAATTAGCACCCTGTTCCAATAAGCACTCTGACTTTTGTTTAAAAATAAAGTAAATATAAAATTTAATTCTCACAATCTTTTACATACATTGAAGGTAAATGTTTTAATTATTTCAAATACCCAATTTGATTGACTAATAATTCCAATCATGGTGTAGTATGCAATCCCTGAAATTGCCTCAGCCAATCAGCAATGATGTGGAGATTTCAGCGGAACTTTTCATTCTCTGTGGGACTTTTTTGCTGTGGACTAATTTTTTTTTTCATGGTGTTTCTTTTTCTTATTATTAAAAATAAAGTATACTTTAAAAGTAAAAATAGTTTGTTTTATGTAATGACGCCTCTAGAACACATTGATTTATATTTTATCATCAGTTATTGGACATCAATCATATGGTCATTCTGACGTATGTATTTAGAGGCTAATCTTTCTGATAAGCAGCAAGGGGTCTTTTATATGCACCGTCCCACAGAGAGGACAGCACACACCATGGCCTTTGATAAACCAGTTATGGACCACTGGCTGGAACGGAAAATAGGCCAAACTGCAAATGAGTCCAACGAGAAAGATCGATCCCACGACCGACCGGTTCACACCCAACCATTAGAGTAAAGTATACTTTATACTAAAATTGCTGTGGAAAATACAGTTATCATTATTTCTCGACAGCATTTATTTTGCCTTGGACATTTTTTGTTAATTGCAATAGTTGAGTATGTACATCATTAATGAATGAGGCTGACTTGTGTTTTATCAGTAAATAAGTTTGCGATTGAATAATATGATCCACCATTTTTCCTAACAATACATTATTTAGGAATTATGAAACACTATGACATATCCCTAACAAGTGCCCCTTTTCACTTTGTTAAGTACCCTGGATGCTTATTACATCAAATATGATATTTCAATGATTAACATCACTTGGTTTTATTTTCAGTTTTCTCATGATCTTAATATATTTGACAAAACAGGGAGAATATTCTGTTATTCAGACTTTTTCACACCAACATCTTGCAATCAGTGAAAGTGAGTCAAATGCGTAGAAGAGTTGAATGAAAGCTGAAGAACATTACAAGGCGATGTTGTCGTACAAAGGTAAACTACAGTATCTGACATGTTGGCCGAAATTGAGATTTTACTATTTTTGATATGTACAGTATCTGCTGTATCTCGTGTGTAAATAACATGCTTCTAATAATCCAAGTTTCCATAGAAACCGGTCTCCACTGATCTCCAATAACATGTCTTAGAAAGGAAGATCTCGAAACTTAGTCATTTTTCTCAGCTTCACTACTTGTGTAGATACTGCAGTTTACCTTTGTAGGGCAGAATGGTGATCAAGCATTATTCAGATGATTGAAATACAAAGCCTTAGACGTTTTAATCCTTCTTTTACCTGCCTCTTAGAGGCAGACTACTACCAGTGAACTATTTCAAATAACTAAGACTTGAAGCCAAAGCTGGAATTGCTAAAAAATAATCTATTAAAGTCGTAAAAGTACTGTTTTGGTACTAAGCACACAGTGATGTGAAAAAAACAAGTATAAAATCATTTTGCATGCTTTTAACACTGACAACACATCAAACATTACGTTATGAGCGAAATTTGCAGCGTATGTATTAAAATGAATTAAAGTCTCTATATAAAGGACTTTCCATAGACTAAATGTTTTGTCCTTTATTTAGAGGTATCATTTCTGAGCAGGTTGCTCAAGCTTGTCCTGATGCTGGTTGTCCTGCAAATGTATGTTGTCCTTCTAATACAGGTGTCCACTAAAACAGGTTTTATTTAGTGTTTTACATTATCTACATTCCCTAGATTTAAAACACAGCAGTTGTGTAACCACCATATGATGACCATCACAAAACAATTCTCCAATTCACCATCTTCTCATTCACCGTGTAACTGTCCACTCCAGTGCAAGACGGTTATTGTGCTTTACACTTGTAGACTTTAATGCACTTTGCCAACATGTTTTGTTAGTAATTTAAAAAAAAAAAATTAAATGTCAAATCCCAAGTTATTGTCTGCTGGAATAACGCTTTCCATCGAGTTTGTACATCTTTGTCCTATTGATGAGCAAGCTGGGCTCTATAAAAGAACCAATTAAATACATGACCACTTTACTTTTCCCAGACAGAAGACATTTACGTTCTCAGCCTGTCTTGTGCTGGCAAACCACTGTTTGACTGCTTCCGTTAGTATTAACAAACTATATTAACAGCTAAGTGATGTGATCTTCAAACAATGGTAGTGCTAACAGCCATGTGATTTATTGCCCAAATTCTGAAATAGTATTTAATTACTTCCTTAAATTCAGCAATGGAAGCAAACTCAAACAGCTTAAAATCCACGATTATCTAAACAGCTGTACCACAAAACTGAGCATGGGAAGAAAACCTTTCCATCAAAGGAATTGCGTCACAAAATGTGGTCAACGCAGATGTACATTTTATTACTTGGTTATTTCAATGATGTTGATGCCAGAGCAAGTTTCTGACTGGCCAGAAAATGTGGAGAAGATCTAATTTGCTTAAAAAAGGCGACAGCATTTACAATTATTTGCCAATGCATCCACTGCAGCAGTTGGTGCCTCTAATATCATTAATGCACGGAAAGCAAAATTTGTTACAGTGAGTCTGTATCACACTTGATCTGAATCATATAGATGCACAGAAACATAGGATGTGGGAACGAATCCTTCGGAACCTTCTTCCCGACGTACGCGAGTCCATCCATCGCCCTGGTCTTGTTCCAATACATACATCTCTTCATTCTCCATCATCAAGATAGAACCCTCGCTGCTTCCTGTAAAAAAAAAACATTTGGTATTTAGACAGTGGTTCTGCGGTCATTCAACAATTATGTTTTTAATGATTCAACAATTTCGTATCATTAGGGAGAGGAGACAGGAATGGAGATTGCAGGCAAATTACATGATAAAAATGTTATAAAAGTTATTCATGATAAGTTTGGCTAACAGAGTAGAAACATAACCCCTAAAATTACCTGTGGCAATCGCCAATGCTGTGGAGATTTCCATGGAGTTTTTCATTCGCTGCAACTAATTTTCTTTTTAAGTATTTTTTTCTTCTTAATGTTAAAAATAAAGTATACTTTATGCTAAAATTGCCGTGGACACTTTCTCCACAGAATGTATTTTTCAGTGAACATTTTCTCTATTGCAGGGGTTGCAAATATACACTATCATTTCCAACAAACTATAAAATTCTACAAACCACTTCTGTTATGTTGAGAACAGTATTAATTTTATTATCTGTTATTAAACAATTTACAAAGGAGGTTTTTTGAATGTATCTCCAGTACTGTTGCTAAGAGAAATAACTTGTGAAAATGTCACAAAAATAACCTCTTTAGAGTGCAAAGGGAGTATAAAAACAATACTCAACTGAAAAAGAAAGTATACAAATAATCAATAGTCATTTATTTCATAAACGAGATGACATTCTTGGCAGAAATTCTGGTATTTAATAGGTGTATTTGTAGTACAGCAATATTACAAGTTGCACACATGTTTGCTGCCAATGAACCATTACTGTGATCACCCCATAAAACAAAAATATTTCAACATGTGTACTTTCTTTTTTTGTTGAGTATATCTTTTACTAAAAATGTATTCAAAAACCCTCTTAAATACTTCAATTTCTAATTTAATTTAATTTAATATGGGCCCAGTTTGTTTTAAATTCGTCAATAACAAGTGAGATGAACAAACCATCAAATGGATACAAAGCTCGACATGTTCCGATCACAGAAAAGTTGTCAAACTCGTCCCCGTCTGTAAAATCATGATCACCTTCCACAGCTCTGAAAATAATAAAAAATAAAACAATAGAAGTTAAGAAAAATAACAGCAATGTTAAAAAATCATACAGAAATTATTTATTGCAGTTTATTGTGGCCAAATCATATATTTCACGTTCACAAGTGAAGTTACATATTTAGTGCAAGTCATCAATAAATATTCTAATTAATTACAACTAAATTAAACAGCACTAACACATTAAAAGCTTACCTAGTTAAATTTGGTAGAATTTTCAATAAATTTATTATGTTTAGTTCGACAAATTACGCAAGTAAATGTTTGTGATGTCAAGCTACTGGCACTTCTGACCAATCACGTGATTCCATGTGGCATATCACTTTGATACGAATTCAGATATGTTATACCTTACGGGTAATAAATGGCATTATTTAGACCTGCCTACCCATAGAAAACCCTTTCAGGAATCTAGGGCCCATAAACATGATTTCTCAGGAAATCTAAGGGTTCTGTCAGGAATCTGTGACACGTGTCAACTTAATTGTTCTTTCAAGATGTTCAGTGATCATTTGCTTTAATATTTTCTAATTCTATCAACAATAATATTGCATTTGCTGTAATTCAGCCATTTGGACGTCATGTGCCTCTTGCAGACATCGCATCCGCCATGTCCGATGCTAAATGCAAATGCTCTCGGTGGACCCGAACTCCAACAACTTCAGGGATATAAAAATAATAAATAAATAAAAATCTAGGAGACTTGGCCAGCCAGCAGAAAGTTTGACTGTATCACCGGAATGCCGTAGTTTGTGGTGCTTGTCCGGAAATATTACAGAGAAACCGGAAAGATAAGCAGGTATGTCTGAACCAGACGTGCCCCAAACCCCCACCCCTAAGGTCTAAATCTGGCCCTGCCTGGGAGCCAAGTGGGCGAAAGCCCGAAAACTTTTTTGGAACCACTAATTAAAATGATTATAAACAAAAAACAAAATACTATTTTCTTGTTTACACATGCACATTTATTTTGATGGACATGTAAACATATACACAGGACATGCATATCACACAAGGGGAGAGAATAAATATGTGATGACTAGAAAGGATCAAATAGTTTAAATAGTTTTAAATAGTGTAAAACAACATTCACAAGTAAATCTAATCTCATACGAGGTTCTGAGGAGAAGGATGACTAATCACAAAGTAACACTTGTAATAAATATAATAAATCATAATGTAATATAATAATAATAAGCTACTCTACGTTGGTCTGTTGTAATGTTTCTAATTATCTCCCTTCCTGAATGCCATTGGCACAGTTACTATTTTAAATTGTGAAAATATTTTAATTAGTGAAATTATTATTTAAATTGGCAAAAAATATATTTAAATTGTTATAATCAATATTTATATTGAAAAATTAATATGTATAATGGGAAATAAATATTTAAATTGGGAAAATTAATATTTAAATTAGGAAAATTAATATTTAAATTGGCAAAATTAATAAAATTTTATATTGGGAATATAAATATTTTAATTGGCAAAATTAATATTTAAATTTTCAAAATTAATATTTAAACTGGCAAAATTAATATTTAAATACATGTAAACCTGTCTGGGATTATCTAAAAAGTAAATCATGTATTATACCAAAACAGTCTGATCAATCATCAGTGGACCCATTTGCTGTTTGGGCTATCTTCCGTTCCAACCAGTGGTTCACAACTGGTTCATCAAAGGCCGTGGTATGTGCAGACAGTGGGACAATGCATATAAAAGATCCCTTGCAGCTTATCGAAAAGAGTAGCCAATATGGCGGCAGCGGGTTTCCTCTAAAACATGTCAGAATGACCCTATGATTGACGTCCAATAGCTGATGATAATATAATAATCAATGTGCTCTAGAGGCGTCATTAAATAAAACAAACTTTACTTTTTACCATATTAACCATAACCATGACCATTAGATGACAGTCACACTGGATTTCAAGATGGCCGTCATCCTAACGTTATCGTAAGGTGATGACGGTGTCGAATTTTGTCGTGACACTTGCTTCAAAGAAAAGTGAATATTTACACTAAATTCAGCATATACGAAATATGATCTTTTATATCTTCATATGTTTATTATTTGGTTACTAACACCCAATTAAAAAAAAAAAAAAAAAAAAGAAAAAAAAAGGTTGATAATTATAACAAACTCAAACAAAATAATAACCAATAATTATTTCGCTCTAAAAATTTAATTACAAAGCGTAAATTGTGAGACATCCGTTTCAGGTGTGCGGTAGGAAATTAGCTTCTTTATAAAGATTTAATCTATAAAATTTCTATAGCGTTCAAGCTGTTCATATATACATAAAAATTCATGTACAATATTCATCAATATAGGAGGAAATATATTTTCTTAATTTGATAGGGACATAATAGAGTTACTATTTCTGTAACTGGTCGTATTTGTTAATTGGATATTGACATACTATTATTTCGAAAACTAGATCATATAATGTTTTCATTTAGTGGGATGAAGTTCTGGATCTCTTGGTCAATCCTTTGTCAGTAGCGAGTAAGAGAATATTTATAGGTCCTATTATTGTTTATAATTATTATTATTATTTAAAAAAATATTTTATTTATTATTGTTATTGTCGTTATTATTATTATTATTATACTAAAACTCTAAAATGTAATTAATCCATTTAGTGCACCTACAATTGTCAAGGTGATGCTCACACAATACTCTCTCTAGATCCACCACTGTATGTTGACATATTGATTTCTTTCCCTTACCACCCAGTGGTTCCTAACTGACATATCAAAGGTTGTACATATACTTTCCTTTCTAGGGTAAAATGGACATTAGAACACATTTCAGTGGAAATAAGACCTATAACTTGTTTCAGGAAACGGACTAAACAAGATTACTTTATATATCAACTACATAGGCGTAAACCCCTGAAGGGGGGGCACATGTCCCCCACTTTTTGGACAGGAGGAGCGCCTAGGTAATTATCCACCCACTTTTTTTTTGCTTCGAAAAACTGAAATTAAAATGCCTAAATCTTCTTCTTCTTTTCGTTCACTAACTACACCAATAGTCCAGTCTGTAAGATAAAATGGGTTGTTTTTTGCAGCTCTTGTTTGTCACCGTGTAGTTTACGCTGTATGGGAGTGTCAATAGGCCACTCAATCTGTCTCAATTCATCTAAGTTTGGGCACCGCTGTAAAATGTGCTCTGTTGTTTGGTCTTCCAGACCACAGTTGCAGGTTGGTGAAGGTGTTAATTTGAATTTTTTGAACATGTGGGCATTCAGTCTGTTATGGCCTGTACGGAGTCTCATCAAGATAACTTGCTGCCACCTGTTAAGAAGGTGATATTCATCCCTCACTGTCCTGGGTCTAATGGCTGACTTGATTAAGGTTTTTCTCAGGAAATCTAAGGATCCTGTCAGGAATGCGTCACACACAACCGAATTGTTCTTTGAATCTTGTCTCGAATTCAAACTTAAAAAAAAAAAAAGTCTAGGAGACTCGGCTAGGTAGCGGAATGTTTGACTGTATGGCCGGAATGCCGTAGTTTGTGGTGTCTGTTGGGAAATAATTATTCCGGACAAACCGGAAAGGTTTACGGTAGGCATGTCTGCAATGCATGAATGCTCTACGTACTTGTGGACCATCGTACTGCACTTAGGGATCTGCGTACCACCTGAAAATCCCTAGCTAGGTCCTTAACTCCCCCTTCAGGCACAATTTTAATTCCTCCCCCATTATAATTTGGTCGTATGCGACTTTAATATCCCTTCCAATGTTAAGTCTTTAAAATATTTTCGAAATTCTTTCCAAAATTTCGACTCTCGAACTAAGAACTAAGGTTGGAAAAAACAATACTAATGAATCGTTGAGCAGAATTTGTTTTTTTATTTCACTTTTTTTTTTGTACAAAATAATCATACATAAAAAAGTACAAATGTATTATTAAAATTAATACACTTGTAAGTAATTCAGTATAGATGTCATTCGCTGAGCTCTAAATTAAGTTTGTTACACAATTCATTATACTGGACATTGTATAATCGGTAACAATATAACCAAGGACAAGCGGAGACAGGCAGACACAGACAGAAGTTGACAAGGACACACACATTGAAGATAGAAAATTGATGAATTATGGCATGTTTTGTAAAAATTATCATTGTGCATTGGATCGAATCCCCTTTGTGGATTCATTCTCAATTTTTTATTTTTCCATCTCAACTAGTTCTCCACGACTATCAAAGGCCACAGTACAGGCTATCCACTACTAGCAGGGGTATACATTAACCTTTTTCGGATATCGGCCAGCCGGGCCAAAAACCTGGAAAAATGAACCAGTCCCCCAAATTTATAATGGTCCCCCAAAATCTAGGCCAAGAATGGGTGAGCCAAAGACCGGTAGTCTCGCGCATTAGGCCTATCGCGTTTGTGCGAACTTGCGGAGAAAAATTGCGTCTGTAGCAGACGAAATCTGTGATGCGATCTAGTCCAAAATGGACGGGCTGCTTATTGATTATCGATTATTGGTTGGCATCCCGTCCAATGTGGGCCATATACCCGC
>JAULBS010028507.1:0-10409 GCA_032355785.1 Symmetromphalus regularis
AGGTAATAGAATAGAATGTAATTGCAACTTGTATTTTGAAGGAGTTAGGTAATAGAATAGAATGTAATTGCAACTTGTATTTTGAAGGAGTTAGGTAATAGAATAGAATGTAATTGCAACTTGCATTTTGGTGGTTGTAAAATATGTATTTTAATGGTTTTGAAATTTAAGTGAAATGGATGTGTTTCTACAATGACTTGATTTGTTTGTTTTCTCAATTGTCTGTTGCTATTTTTTGCCACATTGGCAGACATAAATAAATGAGGTAATTATTACAGTTTGCTTTCTTGTGGTTGAAAATGATTTGCTAAACCTGTTTTTATCATTTTATATTAAAAAAAAAAAAATCTGTTTTTCTTTGCTATTTTTGTTATGTTAGATGCCATAAAATATAAGAAATATGATTAAAATAATTTTATATCTTTCAATATTATATATACAGTTTTATACAGATTTTTTTCATATTTATTTTTGATTCCAATTGGCCCCTCTAAGATGATGGGACACTGGTTGAGTCCATTGAGGAGGTTTGATCCTAAGACTAGAGCTGTATGCTTTACCACTACATCCCATCCACCAGACCTGCCTACCTTTCCGTTTTCTCCGTAATATTTCCAGACAGACACCCAAAACTAGTGCACTACAGCGATATAGTCAAACTTTCCGATGGCTGACAAAGTCGCCAGATTTATTTATTAAGAAAAAAAAATGTCTCTTAAGTTGTCGGAGTTCGCTTGTACTGAAAGCATTTGTATAACTTCCAGGTTGAAAATTCAATTGTCACTTGTGATGCATTCCTGACAGAAGTCTTAGATTTCCTGAGAAATCACGTTTATGGTCCCTAGGTTCCTGAAAGGGCTTTTTATGGGTAGGTCTGCATGGACTCTTGTGAAAATAACATAATGTGAAAAGGAAAGGATTGTTTATTCAGCACATATTGGGTGTTAAACATAAGGTTGTTTGTAACTCCTACACTTCAGAGGTAACCTGCTACCACCACATAGGCTACTCTTTCTGATTAGCAGCAAGGGATCTTTTATATGCTCTTTACCACAGACAGGACAGCATATACCATGGCCTTTGATAAACCAGTTATAGACCACTGATTGGTGCAAGTGGCATACATCTACCCATTGAGCCTCACGGCACACTTACTATCTTGTTGGAGTTGGTATTGAGATTAAAATCCCATGCCTCAACTGAGATTTGAAGCCAGTACTTACCATGAGGCCAACAGCTTTTATGTGCTATCAGGGCAGGTAAACATAATACAAGCCCTAAAATTGCCCGAGGCAATCAGCAATTGCCATTGACTTTTTCCTTCTATGTGGCACTTTTTCGCCAAGGATCAAATGTTTTTTTCATAGATGTATTTTTTCCTGAGCAAACTCAGTGTTGGAAACATGTGAAAGCTATTATTTCTCCACAGCACTTATTTTGTCGTAGCCATTGTCTTAATTGCAGGGCTTGTAATATGAGTATAGGTAGATTTCACCTGGATGTTTGTAAATGTAACTACATATAACTGTTTGTAAATGTAACTGTTGCTCATCTGATTCTCTTGCCTACATTCAGCTGAAATGGCACTCAAAGCGCAAATGACAAAATCCTCGGTGATATAGGAGACTATACGGTGATATAGGAGACTATATCACAACTTAGTGATGTTGATTTTAGGTATTTTTTCATAAAAACAGCTCAAGCTTTATCTTGGACATATTAAGTTTAAAATCCCCGAAGTGAAATCTTCTTTACGAGGACAGGGTCCCCAGAATCTCACAACTCTCTCAACTAATGGGAAGATCCCGGTAATGGAAAACTCTTCAGAGACATTAATTTCATTCTGTGCCATTTGATCAAAACACGGCTCTTCGTTGGAGCCGAGTAAAAGTGAGTAAAACTTACAAAACGTGACCCTAGAGATGACGCGGCGAGAGGACGGGACTGTTATCAGCCCGGGATTGTGACGGAGTGTCAGGTACATCGTGCTTATCTTGATTGATTTTAATTTGCACTGACCACTTACAGCGGGCTGTGGGAGATAGTTGGTGAATTATAAGTCAGTGGAGATCAGCTCACTGGCTGTTTACTTGTTTGAAACGTTGCTAGGCACTCACACAACACCGGCTATCAGATGATGAGAAACCCATCCACACCATATGGCCAGTTTTATTAATTTTCAATTTAATTCCACTGAAACTTCTTCAACGTGACGTGCGAGTCGACCAAAATTGAAAAATATCGTGACATGGTTATTTTAATCTTATAAATGGTTTCCACTTAGGAGATTAACTTTAGAATGCTGACGTAATGTTTAATAAAAACAATTATAATATTATTTAATAAATGAAATTTTCTAATTTATGGATTTTTGAAACTTTTTTAATTTAACTCATATATTTCAGGTAACTTATTAGAAAATATCATTTCAATGTTATTTTCTATGATTATTTTATTAGCATCAAATTAATTTGTCACTTTGTACATTACAAAAAATCCATTATTGAAAAAATGTGGTGGATTTCTGTGATGTGAAATTTGAGTGAATTCGATTGGTTCTCATAGAATTTCAACAAAAATACATCTCTTGAAATTCAGACATTTATGATGACACCTGATTTCCATCACTAAATCATTTTCCTATGACACTGTGATGGCAGTTTCATGAAAATAAGCGCACTTTCATGAAAATAAGCATCCTTTTATATTTTTGGAATGGCAGTACAATGAAAAGATTATTTCCTTAATAACACTCCAGCATAATGTTTATTCAGTGACTAGTGGTTGTCAGACACATGGTGTCTTGCAACTCATGGTCTTTAAAGGAAACCTGCTACCTCCACATAGGCTACAAGGGATTTTTATAGGGACTTAACCACAGTCGGGACAGCACATCCTTTGATAAGCCAATTACATATATATATATATAAACAAAATAATCCAAGAATTTAAAAATAAAAACATTTTGATACAGTTTTGAAATTCAACCTGTTGGCACGTTTTCATATACCAAGTCAGTTTCCCAACTGTTGTGGAATGATACATTTTTCAGATATTCACAAACATCTACATCAACGTGCGATAAATATGAAGTTAATTTTGATGAATGTTTAATTATTGATTAGTAATTTGAAGTATTGATAGATTAAACCAGTTCACTTCCGTCTGTGATTGTTCGACGCTTTTTTCGTGGCAACATTTTTGTTATGAGATTACGACTTCACCTGATATGTGGCGAGTTCCGATGTGCGAGTACACTCGGTGCAGTTGACAAATAATTAATTAATTTCAATGAGCTGCTGCTCCATGGCAACAAACTGCATGACATTGAGCAGGTTGGCACGGTGATGTGAAACACACGCAGTAATTACAACTATTGGTTCAAAACGATTGATTTCATTTTTCTGCCATATGTTTGATAATTACATTTATCACATATTGTGATGGCTTGTTAACTTTGTCAGTTGTTAATACAATAATATTCAATATTGTCCCATACATTGTGATATAACCATGCTTATTGACCTGTTCATTGTGATATAATAATACATATTACATATGTTTGATAATTACATTTATCACATATTGTGATGGCTTGTTAACTTTATCAGTTGTTAATACAATAATATTCTGTTTTGACCCATTCATTGTGATATAACCATGCTTATTGACCTGTTCATTGTGATATACCAATACATATTGACCTGTTCATTGTGATATACCAATACATATTGACCTGTTCATTGTGATATAACAATACATATTGACATGTTCATTGTCATATAACAATACATATTGACCTGTTCATTGTCATATAACAATACATATTGACCTGTTCATTGTCATATAACAATACATATCGACCTGTTCATTGTCATATAACAATACATATTACATATGTTTGATAATTACATTTATCACATGTGATGGCTTGTTAACTTTATCAGTTGTTAATACAATAATATTCAATATTGTCCTGTTCATTGTGATTTAACCACACTTATTGACCGATTCATTGTGATATAACAATACATATTATATATTTTATGTTATCTAGAAACTAGACTGTGTTTTGCTTAATAACCCACCTGTTACATGTTTCAAATAGCAGCAAAGGATCTTTTATAAACAATTTCCTAAAGACAGAATATCAAATATCAACGATTTTAATATATCAGTCATGGGGCACAGATTGTGATTATAATTATATATGAAAAAAAACAAAGAATGAGTCCACTGAAAGGGTTTGATCCTGTGACCAAAGCATCTCTGGTGAACACTCTCCTGACTGAGCTAGGTGCTTCCCCTGGAAAGAGAAATAACAGTTTATACAATTTTGAAGTAAGAAATGCCTGAATTTAGGGGAAAATGATAGTTTTAAAATTAATATTGAGATTGAGATGTTCCAAACTGTGTGTCATGCCATCTATATTTCAAACTTTCCCATAGAGCATGGTGCAGCCCCATTAAACAATTCAATAAATAGCCAAACCCACTTCCTCCTTGTTCAAAACATTCTGTTGCATTTTCCTGATGTCCACTGTAAGAAAATAAATACAAATAAAATACAAACAGTGAATATAGCAAAACAATATTATAGCACAAATTAACATCTTCAAAGATGAATGTTTAGAAAAGAGTGCTCTTTTTAACCGTATGCCCCTTCCTACATCTTTGGCTTCCAGTGCCTGTTTTTATACTATAAGTATGGCATCTGTGTAGATTTAAATTCTTTCTCGGGGCTTGAAAACATTGGTTACTTGGTCAGCATTGGTACCTTGCTGCTACAGAAAAAGAGTAAATTACCAATGTGTCTTAACTTTACTCAGTCATTGAAATTGATGACAGTAATCAGCAATGTCGTCATTAAAGCTGTCATAAAATTGGTTTGTGACAATATTGTACTGTCATCAAGAAAATATAAATATACTAAGAAATATCCTCATTTTCATGAAATATTTAAAGGATTTAGCGACAACAATTATCTGAATTTCGAGAGCAGTTTATTGATGCTTAGATACCATTGAAGCAATTGGCTCCTAGACCCCTACACATTATTAGAAGCCCTGATTGTTAGAATACAGTAATTATTTGTGTTTACAGGTGATGATCCCGGTGCAATATCCTCATCTGGAACTGAAGATGAAAGCTCTGAAGAAGATGTCACAAGTAAGTGATTTCTAAAAGGTATTTTGTGTTTTTGTTTAAACATATTTTACTGTCATCAGAAAACAGTATGTGATTGACCAGGTTTTAATAAGCCAGAGGTCTTTATAAGTAGGCTGAGATGCACACCTAAAAGCAGACTCATCAAGAGTGGTTGTAGTCCCAAGAGCTGGGTGCAGCATACGGCCCTCTGGTGAATTGAGAATTAATACTAGTATACCTGTTTTGTATTCATTTTTTATGGGCCCTTTTGCCATCCATGGGCATCGGGGCACTTGCCCCTGCTGACTCCCGCTGACCCCCCTCAAAACCACCCCTCTCCTCTCTCAATGGCCCTACATAGAAGCATCTTGGTTTATGTGTCTTTTTGCCATCAAAACAATATGGCATTGGCTAAATTAAAGCCACCTTTACAAACAAATATTTATATTTATAGTCAACATGATAAAAATCTTTTATACCATGTTTATAATTTAAACTTAAGAATTTATAATTAATGTCATGACCACCTGCATATTTGCATGCCTGTGTGTTATGAAATGGTTTCCAAATGTCCATTGTAGAAGCAATTGTTTATTAAGCCATCAATGCTGAGGGACGTCACAAACCGAGGAGGGACGTCACAAAGCGCAGAAGTCGTTTGCGTCAACATCACTTCTTGTTATTGATTTGCGGGTTTAATTTAGAAATCGTCTTTATTTGATTGTTATCCTCTGATTGTCGGGCTTTATCATACTTATGTGTTTGATTCTCTACAGCTTGACAAGTTGAAAAGGTTGAACATTTTTATGAGCTGCGATTCAAAAGCTGTCAAGAAATATCCATACAGCTAATTGCTTTTTTAACATTGGAGCAGGGTGCTTGAAATACTTGCTGATTAGTCTCAGTCTAAGTGAGTGAGGTTAAAACTTAATCTGATGTCATACAAGTTTTCCTTTCTAGACATAAAACATTATATCTCATTGTGTAGTCTCTCTTAAGGTGCTTTTGTCAAAGTGCATAGGGTTGAAGCCCCTCAATGGACTCATTCTTAGTCTTCCCATCCCAGCTAGTACCCCATGACCGTTGCCATATTTTGAAATAGACCACACATGTCACAGGTTGGCCAGGATCTAGCTCAATTGGTAGAGCGTTCATCTAAGGTGCTTTTGTCAAAGTGCATAGGGTTGAAGCCCCTCGATGGACTCATTCTTAGTCTTCCCATCCCAACTAGTACCCCATGACTGGTGTCAGATTTTGAAATCACCCACCCTTGTCACAGGTTGGCCAGGATCTAGCTTAGTTGGTAGAGTGTTCATCAAAGGTGCTTTGGTCATAGGATCAAATCTCAACGGATATTCTCCTATTTGGGTCCCTCCCATCTACTGCTCCATGACTGGTATATCAAAGGCCGTGGTATTTACTGTCCTGTCTGTGGGAAAGAGCATATAAAGGACACCTTGCTGCTATGACGATGTATCAAAATTACCAAATGTTTGAGATTCATTAGCCAATGATAAATAAAGTTGTCCTTTCTAGATAAAATGTCACTTCTTATTTTGTAACATTCTTTAAAAGCAAAATAAAATTGTTCCCTGCAGTTTCATAATCAAATTTTTATTTGTTAATAGCATGTTCCATGTTTTAGTGAGTCACTGTGGGCAAGTGATAGGACGTGGGCAAGTGATAGGATGTGGGCAAGTGATAGGATGTGGGCAAGTGATATGATGTGGGCAAGTGATAGGACAAGGAATGTTAATTTTGTAACCAAATAGTTTCTATTTTATCTTGTCTTTAATTCATTGAGAAACAAGAAAGTGACATTTTTAAAGTTCCAAGAAAATTGGAAATTTGGTCAATAATGAAAAGATTTATTTTTTAATGTAATTTCTTTAATCATTGGTTCTACAAATTACAGATCATTTCTAATTTTTAATATTTTATGTTCAGTCATGATTTTCTCAGAATTTACCAGATGAAGTTAAGTTTCTCAAGGGATGTTTTTAAAGTTTGGTGTTGTCAAGTCTCCTTGTGGTCAAGGTCAATTATAAAAGTTTTTTTAAATCTTGTAATAATGTTGTGGTTTAATATATATAGCTTAACCTACATTGTGAAACATTAGATTAGAGAATGCTTTATTAAATAACTTACAGACGAGACATTCTGCTGCATGGCGTAAGAGTTCTCAAAATAGACTCATCCTCGGGCTTGGCTTTTACACACCACTGAGTCTCCGCTAGTCTAATAACACATTTATAAAGCCACACTAACAGTAGTTAGACTGAGTCACAGCTGGTAGTTACTAGGTTCAAATCCCATCCAAGGGATAGTTTTATTTTTGTCTGTTTTTCACTGTTTTTCTTTCCTTTTCTTTCTTTTAATGACTCCTATAGAGCACATTGATTTGTTAATCATCAGCTACATGTAGATGGATGTCAAATATTTGTTAATTTTAAAACGTAATCGTCAGGAGTTAACCAACTGTATTTTTTCATTAGCGTCAAGGGATCATTTATGTGCACTTTTTCATAGTCAGAAAAAAAACATATTGTGGCCTTTGATATACCAATCAATACCGGTCATTGTCACTGGTTGGGGAAAAAAAACAATCAGAAAGTGAGTCCACCAAGGGGGTTCGGTCCTACAACCAAAGCATCTCTGGTGAACAGTCTATGAAGTGAGCTAGATACTGCCCCAAATCCCACTCATTCTGTAGAGTTAATCTTGTTTAGTAAGACATTTATAAAGCCACACTCACAGTGGTTAGGTCACTCACTCATGTCTGGTAGTTACTTGGTTCAAATCTCATTCATGGCATAGTGGAAACAGTTAACTTCGATGAACCCAAATTCATTGTCTGTATTGTTATTCCAATATTATAAACTGTTATAGTGTTAGGAGTTTCATGAAAGCATGTACGTATGGTGGTTATTAAGGAACAATGTATAGTATAGATAATCTAAAACCTTCATGAGTTCATGTACATTCTAACCAATCGTATAATTGAAAGATGATTGGTTGGTGCAAACCATTTATAACCGAAAACCAGATGATGGAATTTTCAGAACTAATAGAGCATAGTGACTGCATACAGTACGTATACAATCAAATTTGAAATCATTGTGTTTGATGATTTTCATTGTGGTTTGTTGTTGACTTGATAATTGCAGTATTCTAGCACACAAACAAGTGGGTTTCAATTTCCTACTCGGCTCTAACCTAACACACATTTGTGAGAAAAATGAGGCTCTCGCATCACCTGTTCAAACAGAATATGCCTAAGTGTGGAGTTTGTAAATACATAGATTAATGGGTCAACAAATGTAATTTCAATCCATCCACTTGCAGCAAAATGAAACTGTCATAATTCGAGCAACAACTTTCCACAACCTACTGTGGCTTGATTGCCTGTTTTTGCCGGGCTCCGTCCTAAATTATGAAATGCCATGTAAAGTATCAGTAATAAAAAGATTTAGAATTCAGATTTCAGGGTCGTGGATAATAAAACTGTGAATAATTGATGGTCCCTGTCGGATAAATGCATCCATAGATGAGGCGTTATTGATTTTAGGCTCGAGTTTCTACATTTAAATACTGGACTTGCCATTGAATATTTTATAGCAATTAACTTAAATTTGGTCAATATCTGCAGGCAGTATTGATTATTCCATTTCGATGTAATGGTCAACTAATGCCGAGTGTTTTTATGTGTTATTGGTGAAACGTAAAATTGTGTAAATTTTAAATGTGCTGCTTTTGTGCGTGGAAAGCCACATGACTGCAGCAATGAGTGGCTCTGTTTGTGCGCCCAGACAACAGAAATGATGTTGTGTATTGTTGTGAGCTATTAGACCTGCTCAACTGCGTGTCAGATTCTTATTATCACCTCGTTCACTCATTAATGTCCTTGTTGTTGTTTTTATGTTGTCCTTTTTTTCAAAAACATGACATTTATTGTAATCTTAGATCTTATCTTTTCTATATGAAAGTGATAGTAAATAAGTGCATAGGGGTTTTTATCATAATAAAAAAAAAAATTTATAAAAAAAAAAATTAATCTTCAAGAAGTTATGGTAACCTTTTCGTTCCATAAACATATAAATAAAACATTTCCTTTTTGTTTATCACTGTTAGTAAGGGGGTAATGGGCAATTGTATGCTTTCAAAAACAGTAATTGTTTTTACAAATGTGAGCGGGATGTAGTTCAGGTGATAGCATGTCTGCCTGTGAAGCGGTCGGTCATCGGATCAATCCTTCTCAGTAGACCCATTTGCAGCTTGGGGTATGTTCCATTCTAACCAATGGTCCACAACTGGTTCGTCAAAGGTCGTGGTATGTGCTGTCCTGTCTGTGGGAAAGTGCATATAAAATACTCCTTGTTGCTTATTGGAAAGAGTAGCCTGTATAGCGACAACGGGTTCCTGTAAAGAAATTTATCAAAATGAACATAGGTTTGAAGTCCAACAGCCGATGATAAGATAAAAAAAAATCAATGTGCTCTAGAGGCATCGTTAAATAAAACACACTTACCTTGTTTTTACAAGTGATTTTCAATGGATGGTTATTGCTGTTTCTCGGAGGGTGCATTTAAAAGAATTATTTTTATGCTTTGGAAGTTTATTGAAAAGTTTAACAATCTCATTACCCATCAACCAAGAAGATCTGATGGTCAGCTCTCATGAATCACCCTCAAAATAAGTGATGGTATGTTAAACACATCCAGGCATGATGGTATACAACCATCATGAACATATCTATTAGTTGTATGAATTTACCTAGCTTTTCTAAAATAGTGATCCTTTGGACTCACCTGGTTTTTTTCTGGGGGTCTAAACCTAAAACGTTAAAAGTCTCAAATTTACTCAAGAGTTGCAGAACACAGGTTTTGTATTAAGAAAAAGATGTATTAAGTGTTTGTTTTTTTCTTTATTTTGTATTGATAAATAAATTTTCTTTGATGACTCTAAAAGGTTCCATTACAAACTCCACCCAACCCTACTGTACCCTATTTTTTTTCATAACCAAAACATAATTTATATTTTTATGAAAAAAAGTAAAGTTTGTTTTATTTAACGATGCCTCTAGAACACATTGATTTATATTTTATCATCAGTTATTGGACATCGATCATATGGTCATTCTGACATATTTCTTTTAGAGGAAATCAGCTGCCGCTGCATGGGCTACTCTTTCCAATAAGCAGCAAGGGGTCTTTTATATGCACCGTCCCATAGACAGGACAGCACATACCATGGCCTTTGAT
>JAULBS010028516.1:0-10409 GCA_032355785.1 Symmetromphalus regularis
GTGGTGTTGTCAATCATTAGACAATAACAAAAGTAACAACTCCTGATGAGCTTAATTAAGACCAATATACTCCTGTCGGGCCACTTGATTAAAGCTAATTAAAGCATTGGCGATACAATCGAGGGGACTGTAACATATAAAATGCTCTTTGTTCAAAAACATGTTTGACGGATGGCGGATAGCGATGGGTGGCACTAAATAGAGTGAATTAACAAAGAAAACGGTACTTGGAAGAAAGTTGGCGATAAATCTAGGTTATACTGTACATATATATAACCATATTAAGGATGGTATTGTCTCCTTTCGTATTATCCATTTAAAACAAATAGTGATAACCATCTTGTTTAGTGTCACATTATCTGCGCATGGCAAGTTTTATTTTTGAAAGCACTTAGAAAAATATCAAAGTGTCAGTATGGTAACACAATTGTTGTAGTTAATCGTGTTTAAACAAGTTTAATCTTTCTTGGATCGTGATTTGTGTTTGAATAATTTTCATTTTTGAGTGTATTATTTAACTGTAAACTATATCACGTCATTAATCAATGATTGCAATTAAGAAGACAAAATTCTTCACCCTATTTATTGTCTTTATCTTTGTTTAATCTATCCGGTTTTTGTGTTAAGTAGTTGTGAAGGTATTTGATCATATTCATTTAATACCTTTGTTGATGGGGTCTCTTTGGTTTGTTGTGAATATAATTATGTTTTTTCATGATTCATGGGAAGATTCATTTGATATTTTGTACATTTCTACATATAGGCTAGAATATACAAGCATGTTGTGTTATTTGCATATTGATAATATTGATATAAACATATTTATTTTTGACCTCGTATAAATGTGTTGCTTTGCAAAAAGTACTGAAAACAATGTTTTTTGCATATTGTTATTCTGGTAACTTTCTGTTTAACTTTGGGAAATTAATATAAAAAATATATGTATTCATGGACCGTGATTTCAGTAAATTATGGATTATCATTGCAGCTCTAGAATTAAAGAGTTCTTTCTTGATAGGGTTTACTTACAAGATGGAACCTATAATTTTCAGGTCATGTCATGCCAGTTAGATCGGTTCATATTCTGAACTATTTTCATCAAATCTTCTCAGCTGATGTTTAAGTAAATTGAAGAAGTTTGTCTTAATTTTATCTGCTAAAACTGTTTTTATGTATCATAATGGTCATTTGAGGTAAACATTTTAAACATCAGTCGTACATTCCTGGCATTCTTTTTTTTTACAAAAGATATTTGGCAGAAACCGTCTAATAAAACCATGATGACTAATTACCAATATGCTACTCACGAATTGCTTAAGTATCTGAATAAAACCAGGTTTGTTTTATATAAATATCTAAACATGTCCGACTTTTTCAACAATAAGAACAAGTATGTCAATAAATTCAAAATCAAATAAAACTTAATATAAGAGTTTAAAATATGTCTTTTGTTTTAAATTGAGTATTCTATTTTATGACAAATACTTCGTTAGTGTATAAAAACGGGTTACATAATAGGCATAAAAAGAGCATTGTAAAGGTGTTTTATCAAATTCCTATGGTCTTGAATGTTAAGGCAAAACCTAGCAACTCAAATTTTGGTCAACATTGAGTTAGTGCAATTTGTGGAGTTACTAGGTTTTGGAATCACATATAGCATATGAAGTTAACAAAATATGTCCAGATTGTTGAATTTTTTAATTTGAAAAAACCTAGGAAGTAACGGTTGGATTCTCAAATTCACCAATTTTTCAAGATTTAACAAATGTAACTTGCTAGATTTTGCCTTAATACTGTAGTGTTGTCTGTACAACCATTACATAAAGATTTGTATTTATCATTACATTTGGATATAATGTTTATGGGAATTTTTCTTTACCTCTAGTGTTGTGCATCCATTGCTTGGTGATGAGGGTCCTCTGTCTTCACCTTTCTTGATCAAATCAATCCATACCTAACCTAATTGATTTACTATCAGCATAAGCATTCGAGACAGGGGGTGCAGTTGCCCCCTACCACCAAGCTGTAGGAAGTTTCTTATTCAGGCAAAAATTAAGGTGACATTTTCTTTTAAAACCCATAAATTTGTACAAAAATAAGGCTGCCCCCACCCCCCCAAAAAAAAAATGGGAACCCTTATGCCTATGTATCAGTGTTAAATGATTTCAGAATTTATTCTTGAGTATACTTTTATTAACAATATGTCAAGAATTTTTTTTATTATTTAATTGCTATTTTATTTTTTGTTTGTTCTTGTATATAGTGTTACCCTATATTGTGTTGTGATATGGTGTGTAGTGTTAATCTAGTGGATTATCTTGCAGAGTTAATCTCAAGAACACTGATTGTGTATTCTTTGTGCAAGTTCTGTGTATTCCAAGAAAACATTAGTTTTGAAGACATTAAATGCCCTAAATTTTTTCTTGTGCGTATTATGGCAGAGGATTTCATTTTGAGTATTAAATCAAAGCAACCAAATCTAATCTGAGCTATACTGATTAACATAGGTTGTGATCAAGTTGTATTTTCTACTCACTATTGTATATTGTATCTAGGCATGAACACAGTTAGCTGTTATTACTAAACAAAACTGGGAATTGTTTCAAACAGTGCATTTCCATATCAAAGTTTACTTAGGTTTTAATTTGAAGTTTGCTTCTGAATTAGTATTTTGTTTACCGTATATTTCCTAATTACTGACACCCTCTGCCATTTTGAAAAATAAAAATGACTTACCACACTTCAACATCCAGCATAAATCCATGATCGTGCCATAGTATGCAGAGTATGTAATGAATGCACACACTAGTAATCTGTATTGTACAAAATATTTAACAGTGAAAACACGATTTCAAACTATTGTGAACTCAATAAACTCCAAATGCGCAGAATGTAATGCACCCAGGGACATTAAATAGGGAGTATATGGTAATTTGATTGAAAGTTCTAAACCGGAACCATATTCAACATTTTAATCAAAACTTGTTGAGTGAATTGAATACTCCAAACCTTAATAAAAGCTGTAGCTTAAAGGAATAACAATTTAAAATATGATGTACACTCAAGGTTTTTATGAATTCCTTGTGGTGCAAAACGATGACTGTTTAGAATTTTATTTACACTCAAAGAAGGTTTTTATATATCTATAGGGATAAGAATATATCGTGACCCTCATAACCTGTGCCCAAGTCATTTTTTGTAGTTCTGAGAAAAAGGCCAAGAAACTTGGAATTACTCATCAAAGACCATGTAATGATTTATTAACTATTATAATAGTGATCGAGGTTAGGAAGTTCAAAATGGCTTAGGTTTTTTTTATCATCTTAATGCAGCTGTTATAAGAAGTGATTTACACTTGACTACGTGTCAAAATAACCAAATGTTAGATATCCAATAGCTGATGATTAATAAATTAATGTACTCTAGTTAAAACAAAAAGGTTAGTTAGGCTGAAAATCCCAGAAAGGGTAAAAAAATTACTTTGGCACGTAGTTCATGAGGGTGACTGTATTTAAAATTTCTTCTGCAATATAGACAAATTAGTTTTGGTTAAACGTACCCTACTCGAGGCATTGTACTCAACGATCTAATTCTATGCACTTTTTCTTTGTATGCAAATGTGTTATGTATGTATAAATTGATTTCACTTATAATAGAAGAAAAGTGTGTTCATTGATAAATGATTGTATTTTAACTGTTTCATGGAGCCAAAGATTTATTTTTCCTAGGTATGTTTTTTCTACCCTATTGTTGTATGTGTAATTAAAATGGTATTACACGACCCTAGAATCACAGGATTTATGTTAATATGTTTTTACATACAAGACAAAACCTGGTAATTCTACGGTAGTGACTACAGTGAGACCTTGTTTATCCAGACTCCAGTAATCCGGAAACACACCTTTACAAACGGTCCTTCAAGAAAACCAAACTCCCACACTGTAAATGTATCTGTTAAGCCAGAAATTCAGTTTCTCTAACTGGTTGGTCATAATCCAAAACAGTATATCTGAAATAAAGGCAATTTTTTCTGTTTAAATGTAAACCTCTAATTCATTTAATATAAAACAGAACAGAAAAGAAGAGACCACACACGACTAGGTGTGTAATCGATACAAGCCATCATGGCTGAAAAGGGTTTCACACCACCGTTTTCTTAATGCCTGTTATGTTGAGTGCTAGTTAGCACAACTGTCATTTTATTGTTTTCTTGATCTTTACAACAGTTAATTAATGTTTCGTTGATAATTAAGTTTTTTAATTTTATTTTTCAAGGGAGATTACTCCCAATGTTTCACTAGTACTGAAATTCATCAATACGAACGCATTCCAGAAAAACGATGCTGTCTGGATAAACGAGGTCACACTGTGCTTGAAGCTGTATCCGGTGTTTGCCTAAACTGGCTTATGTTAAATGCTAGCATTACTGACTGTACAGCAGTGATCTTCCTTTATAACGATTTGTGCTCAACATTTGTTTATTGTTAAAACATTACCACAAGCATTTCAAATGAACTTCGTTATTAAGACCTTGTGAAACTTGGTTTAAAACTGGTGTACGATGACAAAACCTAGTAACTGACATTTTCTTTGTTTTGAGAAAAAAAAACTGATTTTCTAGATTCAATCCAGATTAGTGGCATAACAAATCTAATTTACAAAGATGTAAATCTCTTACGTGGAGGCACAGAAAAGCAAAATCCCCATTCTAAAACATGTAGCATTTCCTAGTAAATGCATTCATTGCCATACTTAAATTTTAATAATTTTACAGTTATTAGATTTTGCCATTGTACACGAGATGTCGTAAACATGCTTTCAAAGACTATACATCATGCTTACATCTTACTAGAAAGCACTTTATGTAGTCTACCTATGTCCAGCCAGTCTCAACATACCTAGAAAATCCTGGGGCATTGAATACAAGTGACATGAAAGTAAAAAAAAAAAAAAAGTGTTAATAATGGATTAATTTAGTAATTACAAGCTGCATGCTAATGTTTATGCTGATGTTTATGCTATATATGTACTGAAATAAGACTTGTCGTCTCAATGTGTTTCTAAAAGGATATTTAGAAATTAAGTCTCAAGGTTTTTTTTTCCCACTTATGTGATCTTGCACCAAAAAACTTTCAGTGAAGTTTTCCTGTACATAAATTTCTTTAGGTTACAGACAGAATTAATTTCACATTACAGTAATTATTATCCTTTTGTATAGCTAAAGATGTTTTTATAATTTGTTTTTATAATTGTTAATTTTCAGTTTGTAAATAAAAGTTTATTTCAAGCTTTGAGTTACAATGTATGGTAAAATTGAAATCAAGGAATACTGATTGTGTTTATAATTAAGCATGTCGATGTTAAAATGAAAGGTTTACAGTCCATCTCATTTGATTGGAATTCAAAATATGCAGTCATTCTAACTATAATTACATAAAATATCTTGTTTCATTCAGCAAAATTTTGATACTGTAATTTTATAATGTAATATTTCCCATATGGCAGCATGCAATATTTTACCTTTTCTCATTGTGAATGGATGAACAAATATCTGGTAAATAATCCAGTAGCAGTGAATGCTGAACTAAACAGTAAAGGTACAAAGAACATGATGAAAAAAATATTGAACAGGAATCTCTAAATAGCTATAATCAAAATACCATGCGCAGTTGTTCAGGTATGGTGGAACAGGGGAGTCTGAGGGGCTAACCCCTAATAACTCAAAAATCATAGCATAACCTCGTGCCTAGATTTGTTAGACCCTCCCCCCAATTTTTTTACTTGCTTCCATCGTGCCTGTTATTTAGTTTAACAGTACCAGGAAAAAAAAAATGCTGACCAGCATCAAAAGAAAAAAAAAGTACTTTTAAATATAACGGTATCACTGATTAAGAAGCACTTGCAAGATTGTAAAAAAATTGAATCAAAGATGTTTGCTTCTAAATAATTTGTGTTCAGTTGGTGCAAAGGGAATTGTAGTTCGTTGTGTGTAGTTTTAACGAATGAGGATGTATTATTTTTAGTTTTAATTTGTTAATGAACTTCATCCCGTTTGTTTTGTAAAGAGATTTCCATTTTCGTTACAGATTACGAATCATGGTGGCAGGTTTGTTTATAAATCAAAGATAAAAATTACTAAAATTAACCTCAATGAGAGAAATAACCCAGTAACGTACTTGATTCAATTTACCATAAAGTTCTCAGTTGCAAAAATAATTATACATGATCTGTTTGTACACAAAAACCTGACATGTACAAGCCAGGAAATAATTATACATGATCTGTTTGTACACAAAAACCTGACATGTACAAGCTAGGAAATAAGCACTCGTTCAAAGATATTGTCCAGTACAAAATAATTTTTTTGTCAAGTCTTGACAGTCACAAATTTAATATTAACGGTTATTTTGTCACACTAAATCAGTTGTAAAGGTTTATGAAAGGCGTGTTTTTGTTTTTGACAGACACAGTTTGACTGACAGTGGACATTTTAACAAGCGCATCACAAACAAATATTTCCAGGCTTGCATGTGCTGTGTAGATTGGTAACTAGTTATATTTTACTAATATATTTTTAATATAAAAAAGTTCATATAATAATGAAAATACATTTTTGTTATAACACTGAATTTAAATTATTCTTGCAACAGGGAACGAGATTTTCACTTTATAACTTTATAACAGATACCTCTCTTACTGACAAATAGTACTTAACAAGATTCTATTTACTGTAAAATACATAAATTTTCTTAATTTATCATATATCAATTTTTGAGCAATTATTTTTGTAAATATTTGGGTGGGTGAGGTTGGGGTCAGTATTCTGTAAATTATTGTAACAAACCTTCACATGGAATTTAATTCATTTTTTTATAAAACAAAAATAAATTCCACATAAAAATAGTTTTTACATTAATTTAACGTTCTTTCCCCAGGAAAATACTGAACATATAAAACTTATTTCCAGTTTGTTGACTTGTGAAGAAAACCTATTTGATGTGTTTAATGCTGGTAATTTATTTTATTTTTTATCTTATGTTACTCATACAACTCTGTGTGTAATAAACTTGTCCATACTTGTGGCTGAAACTTGATCTATATTCAAACCTCATGCAGCTTGTATGTAGTTCTGTGTAGAATAAATATTTGAGCCTCAAGTTAGGGCTAGAACATCAATGAACCATGTAAACATTGATATATTGAACAATACCAGTAAAAATAAATTTTCGTCCTATTTATTGAAAGAAATATTAATGAGACTTGATAAAGATTCTGTTTCTATTTATGCGTGTTGAAAGTGCTTGAATTTAATTATTGATTGTTGTACATAACTGATTTCTGTGGATTGGGGTTATTATTATAGTTATATTCATTATGGTATGCATGTGAACTCGTGAAGAATGTTACCAGACTTGTACATTGATGTAAATATTTTATGTCACTGATTTTAATCAACATATTTGATTTCGACTCTTTAAAATCAACTAGCGTAGTAGTTCTAGATGAAAATCATGTTATGTTCTACATAATATATACTGCTCAATAATAAAGAATATCCTTGTGTATACACACTGATAGAAATTATGGGTTTTGGTTGCTTCGGTGCTATATAATTCAAGTTCAAACATTGATTCTTATTTTTTTTTTTCTGTTTCACTTTTTATCACTTTGTATATCTTTGTAGAGTACAAACTTGGAAAATGCAGTTTAATTTTGTTAGTCATAGCTAGATTGTGTAAAATATGTAAATCCCTAAAATAACAAACAAAAAAAAAGCCTACTTCAAAAAACCCAAATCAGTTGTTTGTTGTTCTTTATTCCATTGAATTTTCCTTTCATCTTTTATCCAGTGGTAGAATAGAGAACTGAGGACCCTGGGTACCATTCAGAGACTAGCCCAGAACAGACAGGAGTGGAGGTATCTCCTTGCTGCCCTACATGCCAATAGGCAGTAAGTAGGAGCGGGACGTAGCTCAAATGGTAGTGTGCCCACCTGTGAAGCCGTCTGTCGTTGGATCGATCCTTCTCAGTGGACCCATCTGCAGTTTGGGTTATTTTCCGTTCCAACTAGTGATTCATCAAAGGCTGTGGTATGTGCTGTCCTGTCTGTGGGACACTGCATATAAAAGACCCCCTGTTGCTTATAGGAAAGAGTAGCCTATGTGGCAACAGAGGGTTTCCTCTAAAGACTGTCAGAATGACCATGTGTATGACATCCAGTAGCCAATGATAAGATAAAAATTGGCTGAAGTGAAGGTAAGTGGTTAAACACAGACAATGTGCTCGCTATGTTTGAAGTAGTCATTAAATTTAATGGGTGGATAATATGGTATAATGTTTCAAACCCGAGTGACTGCAGGGGAGTGTATAGAAGAGACCTACCTGCTTTCTAGGGTAATTTTTCTTAAAATAGCTATACTTCATACTAATCACGGTAAAGATGCTTAAAGTTCAGGGATTTCTGTTCCAAACAGTGGTCCACAAATGGTTCAAAGGCCATGGTATGTGCTATCCTGTCTGAGACTGAATATAAAAGAAACCTTGCTGCTTATTGGAAAAAGTAGCCCATGTGGCGGCAGCAGGTTTCCTCTAAAAATGTCAGAATAACCGATAAGATAAAAATCAATGTGCTCTAGAGGGGGTCAATCAAATAAAAAGTAATCACAAGTCTGTAAAACATGAGTGTTGTTTGAAAATATTTATTGACACAAGAATGAATGGATTGAGTAGCAAAAAGACCGTAACAGATGGCACTTTTCTGGCAAGTGCGACTTGTAGAAGCTGACAACATAGCACTAGAACACATGCCAACACATCCAGGGCTGCCAGATCCTGTGCCATTATACACATTTATACCCAACACACCAATCTTTATTGCTCCAAAATGATTGTGCCTACTACATCTAGATTTTTTAAATAAAAAGGATTTAATAATGAAAACCTCTGGCATTTTCAGAAAAAAAAGTAGGTAATGCACCATACATTTTTTAAAAAGTATTATCAATTATACTGACGGGCAAACAATGATAACCCAAAAGATATCTGTTTCTAATTTTCATTTAGATGATGTGATGTGTTTAGGAACATTTACGATGTATACTCAACTGTTGAATGACTACACACTTTGTCATGTGGTGGAGTTGTAGATGACCTATTTGAAAGTGACAGTGTA
Organism: Symmetromphalus regularis; assembly: GCA_032355785.1. Taxonomy (NCBI): domain Eukaryota; kingdom Metazoa; phylum Mollusca; class Gastropoda; order Neomphalida; family Neomphalidae; genus Symmetromphalus; species Symmetromphalus regularis. The sequence continues at coordinate 9,173 of JAULBS010028516.1, forward strand.
CTGTGTTGGAACATGAATGATGTATTAAAAACCTTGAAATAGGACTATATAAACATAGACTTGATTATTTAATGACCCCCATCAATGGTTTTTAGAACATTATCAGCAAACATCCTGAAAATAATGTTTTAATATTGAAACTGGATTTTTTGAAAACTCAGATGAACAAATTTCTACACATTACGTATCAAGGTGCTTATAAGGAGTACACACTAGTATAAATATATTGAGTACAGACAACAAGAGTACTGAAGATAACTGAAAAACAAATATATTAACACAATACATACATCTAGTTAAAAAACTTTGGGGACAAGAAACAAAACGGTAAGTAGGCTGCATGTTTGGTAGCCTATGAAGTATGACAAGAAACAAAACAGTAAATAGGCTGCATGTTTGGTGGCCAAAGAAGTATCAACTACGTACATTTCATGTCAATCCAGTATGACAAGAAACAACGGTAAGTAGGCCAAAGAAGAAAAAACTACACTTCATGTCAATCCAGTATGACAAGAAACAAAACGTTGAGTAGACTGCATGTTTGGTGGACAATGAAGTATCAACTACATTTCATGTCAATCCAGTATGACAAGAAACAAAACGGTAAGTAGGCCAAAGAAGAAAAACCCATGTCAATTCAGTCATAGAATATAATGAAGCATTTTAAGTCCAGAATCTGAAATTTATTGTCTTCATGACTATGTTAAGTGTTTTTTCTATTAACTAACATTTTGGTTTCACCTGACACCAAGGATCTTTCAAAGCTGGAGATGGCAATTAGAGATTACTAGCAGCTGTAATAACTGTTAACACCAACCCTATATTTATGAAAGGCATTGCAGGTGATATGTAGTGACTGGATTAAACACTAGTACCAAAACTAGTATTACAACAGGACCCTCAGAGTGGATTTGAAAGTGTGTGAGCCACAGTCTGAAAATATTTTTATTCAGCCAGAAAAACTAACTCTTGTGATGTTTATATTAGTTATCCGCTAAAAAGTGGATGGCCATGGTCCTAACACACTCTCCATTGGATCTGTGGTCCCTGTACAAGCATCCACTCTTCCAATACTTGAAGAGTAGTGTAATTAATAACTGTAACCTAACATCACTGTAAATAGTGCCAGCATTAGTACCAGTATTAGTAATAAGGAAAATATGTTTGATAACCATCCAACATCTACTGTGTTCATAATATATTTGTGATACACTGTTAACAGAAGCCTATTGCCACT
>JAULBS010028527.1:0-10407 GCA_032355785.1 Symmetromphalus regularis
TTATTTAAGCGATAGCCGTCGCGAATGCAGATGGCTGTACCAATGGTTTATTGTATAAAGATTCAGTTTTTTCAGCTGCTGCGCAATTCACTACATACGCGTTATACATATAAAAGATTCCTTGCTGCTAATCAGAAAGAGTAGCCTTTGTGGGAGAAGCGGGTTTCCTCTGAAGACCATGACTCGCAAAACACCGTATATCTGACACCAAGTAGTCGCTGAATAAACAATCCCCTGGGATGTTAAACAACCAGTCACTTCCTTTCCTTTTTGGGCTGTTGATAGGGTTAAAATATAACGTGGAATGGGTTGTTGTTAGGTTCCCACTAGGACGATCCTGGTTTTCAGCCCACTGAACGTGCAATGGGCTGTTGCTGATGGCATTGCCGTAAACCAGCTGCAGACGACAACTGGGAAAAGCCCGCTTTTTCAATCAATGTAAATCTGCAATTTGCATCGAAATAGCGAGCACCTAAGCAACTATAGGAGATAAACAAGAAAATATTAGTTGTCGTGGCACAGATTATATCTAAGGGCTGTTTCCGTGAAAGTGCATTTCACATATCTCAAAAGAACATCTCCTTTTTGTAGATCATCAAAGTCCACAGTGTATGTAATGGTCTTGTTAGTTTATTTATATAAAGGTGAAATGGTGTATTTTGTCATCCACCTGCAGACCTTTGTTCGTCAACCTTGAGATAATGTTACTGTAGGTTAAAAATAATATTTAACTAAGATCGTGTGTCTTTTTAATGTGAATTGTAGTAATTATTACTGCCTGATAATTTTGTACAAAAAAAAAAGTACATTGGTCATAATGCTGATTCACAGTATCTACTGTATATGTAACAGGCACGATGGAACAGGGTAATAATTCTGAACCAACAGGCCCGTACGCAGGATTTTTTTTAGGGGGGGGTGCGTTTGTGAAGGCCCGAAAGTTTTCAACGTTATTCTAGTAAATTAGCGTCAATCCAAATTTGCATTTACGGACCTCGACAGATTTAGGGGGGTGCGTGCGCACCCGTCGCACCCACCCACCTTGCGTACGGTCCTGGTATATATATATATCACGCATTCTCAAAATTAATAAGCACTTGACATCTTTCACTAGATGTGTCCGTTGATGACGCTACGTTAAACGTTACCCCAAACAGACAACAACATTTCAGGTGCTACGTCTGCAATGGTGAGAGCAACAACGAGGCTTGTAGTAGCCAAGACAACCTACAGCAATGTGCAGAAGAGTCGGTAAGTTTTTTTCATACTTTCGGTTTAATTTTTGAATTTTAGAAGCAATATCTAGCAGCTTGAGCGGCCGCTTTTACTAAACAGCGACCAGTCTATTGCAGCACGGGCAGTTTTAAGTCATTGCAGATAACATTTTCATATTAAGTTGCAACTTGAGACGTTTATTGTGTTTCTTGTTTAATACTTATACCATCACATAATTTACATGGAATTATAGATGAGGTATTAAATGAATGGACAGCAAACATACACTGACAGCATTTATAAAACAGCATTGTATAACTGTACACTGTGTTTATTATTATTATTATTATTATTATGATTATTATTATAATTATTATTTACGATAGAATACCTGTCTCACAAGTGTATACTATGGACACGATGGTCTTACAATATCCAAGAGCTGCAGCAAATACCAGGTTAGTAGGAGTCAAGTTCATTGTATTTATATTAGTACTAGACAAATTCATTGTATTTACATTAGTAGGAGTTAAGTTCATTGTGTTTACATTGGTAGGAATTAAATTCATTGTATTTACATTAGTAGGAGTTAAATTCATTGTATTTACATTAGCAGGAGTCAAATTTATTGTATTTACATTAGTAGGAGTCAAGTTCATTGTATTTACATTAGTAGGAGTCAAGTTCATTGTATTTCCATTAGTAGGAGTTAAATTCATTGTATTTACATTAGTAGAAGGCAAGTTCATTGTATTTACATTAGTGCGAGTCAAGTTCATTGTATTTATATTAGTACTAGTCAAGTTCATTGTATTTACATTAATATGAGTTAAATTTATTGTATTTACATTAGTAGGAGTCAAATTCATTGTATTTACATTACTAGGAGTTAAATTCATTGTATTTACATTAGTAGGAGTCAAATTCATTGTATTTACATTAGTACGAGTCAAGTTCATTGTATTTACATTAGTACGAGTCTAGTTCATTGTATTTACATTAGTACGAGTCAAGTTCATTGTATTTACATTAGTAGGAGTCAAATCCATTGTATTTACATTAGTAGGTGTCAAATTCATTGTATTTACATTAGTACGAGACAAGTTCATTGTATTTACATTAGTAGGTGTCAAATTCATTGTATTTACATTAGTACGAGTCGAGTTCATTGTATTTACATAAGTACGAGTCAAATCCATTGTATTTACATCAGTACAAGTCAAGTTCATTGTATTTACATTAGTAATATTTAATTAATTTACGAAATTGATACAATTGAATAAATTATGCACGGGCCAGAAATCTGATTAGGCTAAAATAAATGATTAATTATTGAAAAATAAAACAAAAACTGTTTAAATTGAAAATGTGGAAGTAAAATGTGCATAGGTCTAATAGGGTGGGCAATTTAATTTTAAATGACTAAAAATCACTTAAAAATAACTAAATTATGCAAAAAGAATAAAACTGATTAAAAATCACAATAAAAGTGAATATGGATGCTATTAACAGACGTGTATGAATCTGCAAGAGAATAGCGCCACATCTTGCTGGAGTGAAGACGAGGCTGACGGGTCGTGTTCATATTGCTGTACTGACGACAAGTGTAACAACAATCTTATTCCAGGTATCACACAATACATCGGTAACATCCGAAGATGTACTTATTTGTGCAGACATCGTGATTGTGAGATTTTAAGGACAAATGCACGACAGCTATATTTTCTTTCTATGGTGATTCGCCAGTTAAATAGTCACGAATAGTCGATACTCATTAAAAGAAAAACAGCATTACATTGTAATAGTAATTCTTAATCATAGAAAACTGTCGTAGATATTTTATATCTTTTTGAGGCATCCCATTTACAATATCGGTAAACACACACACACAAAACAACAATAACAAACAAATAAATAAACAACCTCCCCCCCCCCCCACACACACACACATGAACATAAAAGTATTACAAAATAATAGTAAGTTTAATGATATGTTAGTATCTGTTTTTCCAGGTGAATTCAACCCTTTACGTCCAAATCATCCACCAAAATCAGAACGTGATGGTCACCATGGTCCAAACCAACCACAGGCACACCAAAAGCCATCATCAAAACAACACCATCATGCACCTGGACCTCTGCAGTTGACTCTGTCTAAACATGACAAAAGTGAAGTTGATCTGCACACAAAAGATTCAAGCCATGCAACAAAACAAGAAGCTAAGTCTGCCCCAAAAGCAGATAAACATGGTGGATCATCAAAGCAAACCAAACACAAGCACAATTCGAAAGATGAAACAGAACAAAAAGAGTTAGGAAAATATTTAAGCCATGCAATAAAACACGGGGCCAAGTCTGACCACAAAACGAATAAACATGGTGACTTATCAAAGCACACCAAACATGATTCAAAAACAAATAATAGTAATGAGCAGAAGAAAGGCTCAGGGGTAACTGTAAATAATTCTAAAAACCAAGACGCTAAAGCTAATTTTTTAAAAAGCAATCAAAAGGCAAGTCATAAACACGGCAAAGATAAGCATCCTGAAGGAAAAACTAGTAATTCAAAAGAAAAACCATGCAAGGGTAAATCATGCAATGCTTCTAAGAAAAGTAATTTAAGAGATAAAAACAGCAATTCAAGTGAGAAACTATGCAAAGGAAAGTTATGTATGAATTCGACAGGAAGCAGCTACAACAGTAAAGATAGTAAATCACAAGAAAAGCCATGCAAAGGAAAGTCTTGTAAAAGTTCAAAGGGAAGTAACTCCAACAATAAAGATAAGCCACAAGAAAAGCCATGCAAAGGAAAGTCTTGTAGAAATTCAAAGGGAAGTAACTCCAACAATAAAGATAGTATGTCACAAAAAAAGCCATGCAAAGGAAAGTCATGTAAAAATTCAAAGGGAAGTAACTCCAATAATAAAGATAAGTCACAAGAAAAGCCATGCAAAGGAAAGTTTTGTAGAAATTCAAAGGGAAGTAACTCCAACAATAAAGATAAGTCACAAGAAAAGCCATGCAAAGGAAAGTCTTGTAGAAATTCAAAGGGTAGTAACTCCAGTAATAAAGATAGCAAGTCACAAGAAAAGCCATGCAAAGGTAAGTCATGCAGCAAAGCAAAGGGTAGTAATTCACATGATAAAGAGAACACTTCCAAAGAAAAACCATGTTGGCCAGGAGTACCTGGAATACCTTGCTTGAAACCCCGTTGCAAACCAGGAAAGCCATGTTGGAAAACCCCTTGCAAACCAGGAAAGCTATGTTGGAAACCCCCTTGTAAACCAGGAAAGCCATGCTCGAAACTCCCTTGTAAACCAGGAAAGCCATGTTGGAAACCCCCTTGTAAACCAGGAAAGCCATGTTGGAAACCCCCTTGTAAACCAGGAATGCCATGCTCGAAACCCCCTTGTAAACCAGGAAAGCCATGCTCGAAACCCACTTGTAAACCAGGAAAGCCCTGCTCGAAACCCCCTTGTAAACCAGGAATGCCATGCTGGAAACCCCCTTGTAAACCAGGTATGCCATGCTGGAAACCCCCATGTAAACCAGGAAAGCCATGTTGGAAACCCCCTTGTAAACCAGGAATACCATGCTGGAAACCATCTACAACACCATCATGTAGACCTGGAATGCCATGCTGGACCCAATCCACGAAACCACCTACAACACCATGTAAACCAGGAATGCCGTGCTGGAAACCATCCACAAAACCACCTACAATACCACCATGTAGACCAGGGATGCCGTGCTGGAAACCATCGACAAAACCACCTACAATACCACCATGTAGACCAGGAATGCCATGTTGGAAACCACCTACAATACCACCATGTAGACCAGGAATGCCGTGCTGGAAACCATCCACGAAACCGCCTACTGCACCACCATGTAAACCAGGAATGCCATGCTGGAAACCATCCACGAAACTGCCATGTAGACCAGGAATGCCATGCTGGGAACCGTCCTCAAAACCACCTACAATACCACCATGTAGACCAGGAATGCCATGTTGGAAACCACCTACAATAGCACCATGTAGACCAGGAATGCCGTGCTGGAAACCATCCATGAAACCGCCTACTGCACCACCATGTAAACCAGGAATGCCATGCTGGAAACCATCCACGAAATCGCCTACTGCACCACCATGTAGACCAGGAATGCCATGCTGGAAACCATCCACGAAACCACCATGTAAACCAGGAATACCATGCTGGAAACCATCCACGAAACTGCCTACAGCACCACCATGTAAACCAGGAATGCCATGCTGGAAACCATCCACGAAACCGCCATGTAGACCAGGAATGCCATGCTGGAAACCATCCACTAAACCACCTACTATACCACCATGTAGACCAGGAATCCCATGCTGGAAACCACCAACAAAACCGCCATGTAGACCAGGAATTCCATGCTGGAAACCTTCCACGAAACAGCCTACAACACCACCATGTAGACCAGGAATGCCATGCTGGAAACCATCTACAAAACCGCCATGTAGACCAGGAATGCCATGCTGGAAACCATCCACGAAACCGCCTACAACACCACCATGTAGACCAGGAATGCCATGCTGGAAACCATCTACAAAACCGCCATGTAATTGTGACAAGCCTGGTAAGCCTGACAAGTGCTGTAAAGTTCTAATTCCTAAGATTTCAGTTGACATCAGCATCGACTGGGATCTAGACAACATAAAGGATTGCCCTTGGTTTGGAAAGATGGCGAACGTCCTTGGTCTGGCTAAATACAGTCACATCCACCAACAGATTGACCTGACTGAACTTAACAAAGTTGTCAGCCAAGGTAAATATAATTATAGTATTGAGATCACTTTATGGTATCCAGTACTATCCCAGCGCCACTGATATTAGCAATGCGTGTACCATGTGACAGAACAAAATAGTAGATTTATCGCTTTAACACAATGCGTAATTGAGTTTTAATGGAAATTTTGAGAGAAATAAATAGGTTTTAAAAGAATAATATTTTAACATATAACGACAACTTTAATCCTCAGGGAATAAATTATTATGTGTTAAACAACTCCCCATTGAAACCTCTGTCTAGGTATGATACTAAAATCAAGCGAAACAGCTGACATATACCTCTATTATTTTATTTTAATTATATTTTAAAATTAAAAGGGTTGTGGTAATGAAACATCATTAGTGATCGTCTTTATGCTGTTGTCTTGGAATCTCGTTTTGGATAATGATGATGTATTTAATGTTTTTGACTATTCCCAGTCCAATACGTTTTCACAATTGTTGTGTCCTACACATCTACTAAGAGAATCCATTAGACTTTATTTATCTTCCTTTTCAACATGGCAGTTCAAGGTCTGGAACTAGTAAACGAGATTGGTGTAACAGACCAAACAATACCAACAACATCGGCAACGATGACGACAACATCGGTAACAACGATGACAACAACAACAGAACAACGTGAGTTTTCATGTACATCATATTATGTTGTTTTTTTTTGTTGTTTTTAGAGACATGTTTGCTGAAGTCGATAGAGAGACATGATTTGAAACACAGTCGTGTTATATACCCACCTTGACTGTTGAAGAGTTGGTCACCCATATAACTGATAGGTAATGGAGAGTTTAAAAATATTATTCCAGAGCGAATGAGACCATAATTTTACGTCTACACCTAGAAAAGATGTTTTAGTCGTAACCACTCACACAAATACACATATAGGAGGGGTTTAGCCATTAGATCGGTGATTTTGAAATTAAGAATCCCATTAACTTGAAATCCTATTCTTCAGCCTTTCAGTGTCACGTGTGTAACGGTGACGACTGTGACCAGCATCAATTGTCTTCCTGTCCAGAATATCTTTGCGCTACTACAGTAACTCAGGACTTTGCTGGAAAGAGAGCTCAAAGCAAAACGTAAGAATATGCCTATTTTAATTAGGTTACTGTAAATATTTACGACGGCACTGAATTACCGTCGCTAAATCGTTTAGTTATGGCATCGCCACGGCAATTCCATGAAAATAAGCATATTTTCATATTTTTGGGATGACAGTACATTACTGCCGCAAACCAGTTGTACGGCAGATTTTACAGCGGTTTTGCGATTGCCGCCGTGAATTTCAAAGGCTGTTATCCGACAAACATAAGATATATCACTGGTGCACTCTAGTTTGTTACACTAAAGCCAGAAGAGATGATGTTATGACAAAACAAACAACATCTACATATATCTGGTTTATTTATACAAAATTTCTTTTTTAATAATTATTCATATGTCCTGTTGCATGTGCATTCCGCTCATTTCCCATGTTACACTAAGTTTTTTTTAATTTTATTATTTTTTATTTTTATACTTAACAATATAGCAATATAAAACTTTTTTCATTTGCAGCTGCACCACAGCGGAGGTTTGTGACACTGAATGGTGGTTGAAAACCGCTGGAAACAACGATTGCTTCTTTTTGGACCCAGACATTGATGGACCTCGCGGCCAGCCGATGAACTGCACGTTTTGTTGTGTTGGCTCGGAGTGCAACTCTGGATTTTTACCCAAATTCAATCAGTTTTATATAAAAACCTAGCACTCTTTAAAGAAAGAATTGAAAAACAACCAGCCACTAAAATATAGCAATACCGATATATAGAAAAGATAAATAATACGATAGTTAGTTTTTTGCCGATTACACGGTTTATATCCTTGAACATATGTCGTATGTTTATAAACAAGAACATTATATATTTTTACCAATAATATGTTGTGATCTGTATACAGTAGTAAACAATAAAAATAAGTAAATCATATTTGTTTTATTGCTGTTTGTCATAGGTGTTCATTATGTCTGTTTAATGTTTGAGAGTATGTGCTTGACAACAGCTAACTTTAAAGGACCAGTTATCAACGAAAAATAATGACTGTTTTGTTACTCAACGCGTTTTCTTCCACTCGTCTTTCTGTTGATTTGTTTTCTTTGGGACCATCTACAAGACGCATTTTCAGCAATATTTTATTCGTATGGTGTCAGAAATAGATAAGCCAACTGCCAGAAGACGTCCCTATTGCGCTTATCAAAATGAAAAAGGAACTGACACCCTACCCTCGTCGTACCATCTCTCGTGTGGCCTTCAGCATTGCAGATTAAAAACTTATATCCGATAATGTCTAAATATAAAGAACCTCCATATGTAACATTTATTCTCCTTTTTTTCCCTATAATATATTGGACAGGCCAGAATTAACCTGTGATATTATTTAAGTAAATCTTTTTTCAGTTTTGTGAAAGATTTATAACTCCCAAAGGGCTACAACTCCGGTATTCTTCGTTTAAATATTTTCCACCTCTCTTCCTTCTGAGTAATGTTTAATGAAAAAGAAGGTCGTAGTTAATATAATATTTTTTCTTGGGGAGCGGAGAGAGACTTTTGAGAGAAGAAATGTGCATTTACATATTAAATATTTCTAATGCGAATTTCTTTAACATGTTATTAGTTTGTAAACCCCCTGTTCATGTAACGTTTAACAATGTTTGCAAAGAATAAATACAGTGACATGTCACTGTAACGTGTAACCTCAGGTAGGCCTACATCGCAGCATGTTTGCTGTTCAGCGCACCGCAACACCGCCAATATGCTAGTACCTGATCATAAACATAGGCCTACCGATTCACCGAAAAGCTTCCATCTATACACCCATACATCTAAGAATAATCTACACTGTACTATGATAGCCTATCGAGTTAGCGGGAACTATCGCACCGTTCCTAAGAACAAAATAATTGCAACTGTTTTCCGTTAAAATACAAGTTCTTTTTATGTTCGTTTTTCCAACAATTGAAGTTTTTTTTTATTGATTAATGACACGTTTTAAAAAAGAATTACATTGTTGTACCATATATCTATTGTAATAATATAATTATAAACCTCACATACAACTTTAATGTGTTTACAAGCTGTCTGAGAAAGAATATTTATGATCATTTTAATATTGCTTTGTCTAAATCTTACATTGTAAAGAAAATGAATGTAACCAAGTTCTTTCTGTGAAACTTGAAATATAAATCTTATGAGTAAAACATCAAGATTAATTTAAAACAACCGCCTAGGAGACATAACCTTAGAAAAATTAAATGTTAAAAACAAAATTGATTTGAAGTAACTATGATCATTATCAGGCTCACCGTGAGGGGGCGTGGTAGCAGGGACAAGTGGCCTAGAGCTCGTAAATATTAATATAAGATAGATATATTAGTCTCATGTCACAAGGAGACTCTATGCAGTACCCAGCCTCGGGGCCTGCCACCGCTCTTGATAGCCCTGATTACAATACGTTCACTTTATAAAAACATAAAATTTTAGATGCGAAAATCAAAGATCAAGGCACTGATTTAATGTAACTAAAATCAGTGTAACAGCGTTAACTTTGTAAAAAGTGTATTTACATTGCGAAAAATCAAGATTGTTTCAAACTAAGATCAATGTAACAAAATGTAAATTTTAAGTTGTTAATCAAGGCTGATCTGAAGTAACTGATCAACGTAATGAAGATAATATTTTAGAAAAATGTAAATATTATGTATGTAAATTAAGACTGAATTATATTAACAAGGATCAATATCAGAGACGGGTACACAAATTATTGAAGAAGGTTTAAACTATTTAAAAGATTTTTAACATTGAAGGGGCTTTAAAGTTGCATACAACCAAATTATAATGGAAAGAAATAATACTGGTGGTCGAGCGGGAATTTAAATACATATAATTATATCCGTGTCTTAGTGAAAAATGTAAAACTTACGTGTGAAAATTAAAATTGATTTATATAATAAGATAAAATATTAATTAACATAACCAAGCTAGGTCACATTGTGCAATTTTTTAATTTATTTTTATCGTGCACAACAAACATCTATTGTAAATTAGGTTTCTTTATGGAAAGGGCCAGTCTCAGACTAATGACGTAGGAGAAAACAAGACATTCATGTCACCAGACTGGAGTCCCTGGGTCGTGATAGCCTGCTGCCGTGTGTCACATACATCATACATTATACGCAAATACTCAACTGTTTGTGTTATAATATCAATTCGATAAGTTAACGATTTGTACTCGTATAAAACATAAAAACATCCATAAACTGGTATGTTTAAACAAAATTGCAGTGAAAAAGAAATAATAATTAATATATATATATATTTATATA
>JAULBS010028538.1:0-10407 GCA_032355785.1 Symmetromphalus regularis
CACACTCAGCTTTTAACTACAGTGAGACCTTGTTTATCCAGACAGCATCATTTTTCACAAATGTGTCCCTCGATACACACTCAGCTTTTAACTACAGTGAGACCTTGTTTATCCAGACAGCATCATTTTTCACAAATGTGTCCCTCGATACACACTCAGCTTTTAACTACAGTGAGACCTTGTTTATCCAGACAGCATCATTTTTCACAAATGTGTCCCTCGATACATGCACACTCAGCTTTTAACTACAGTGAGACCTTGTTTATCCAGACAGCATCATTTTTCACAAATGTGTCCTTCAATACATGCACACGCAGCTGAAACTTTGGGAGTAATCTCCCTCGAAAAAAAACCTATTAACAGATATATAACCATTTTATCCAGAACAAAAACTTCTATTTAACAATGTTTCACAAAATAGTCAATGATGTTTTGTTGTCTGACCAAAGAGTTTGCTAACAGACAAATAATTCTGCATCCTGACTGCAGGCTAATTTCATGACGTTTTCGTTTCTTAGGTCGATTATCCATGGTGCTCACCAATAGCAACTGGTGTGAAAATATATTTAATTAACTTTAATACTCTAACCAGTTTACAACAGTAGCTCAAACTGTATTAATTGTTGGTTTAAACAATATTTATTAACATTTTAACTTTGGGTTCAGCCAACAGGCATAAGCCTCTTTGTTGTGTTAGAATGAACATAATATCCATTTCAATAAGTTATTTATGTTTCACCTTCTAAAATATAATACACCAAACCTTAATTAACCATTGTAAAGATAAAGAAAACAGTAAAACAACAGTTGTGCTAACTAGCACTCACGCAATAAGCACCCGATAAGCATTAAGACAAAAGTCGTGTGAAACCCTCTGGAGCCATGTTAGCTCGTGTCGATTATACAACTGGTCATGAGTGATCACTTCTTTTCTGTTCTGTTTAATAGAATTTGTTGTGTACAGTTAAACGGAACAAATTGTCTTTATTTCTCACACATTGTTTTGGATTATAACCATCTGGTTACGGAAACCGAATTTCCGGATTAACAGATACATTTATAGTGTGGGAGTTTTGTTTTCTTGAATGACCATCCGTAAGGTGGGGTTTCCAGATTACAGGAGTCCAGATAAACGAGGTCTCACTGTATACCTGTATCTATGTATACCTGTATATATGTATGTAAAATGTAAAAGTAGACATATGCATCTGTAAGCAAAGAAAAAAAACCTTGGCATTCATACTGATCCATTCTCTCATTTCCATAGCAACAGGTTTACCCAGGTAAAAAGCCAAGATGATAAACATGTTTAATTCCATTATAAAAATTACACATAGCAAGAAAATAATGAATTGTGTTTTCAAGTTTTACACTACACCAAGGCTGTCTTTTGTGAAAAACTTAGATGACATTGACTTAAACACAACAAGCATGGGATCTATAAATGTATGCATGTTTTATATATAATATCTAGATTAAATCTTGGGGTTTTACAAATTGTAGCAAATACTAAGATTGTTCAGGTTCAATACATACCCTCTCATTTGATGCATGTTCAAAATAATATTTATTACTATAATAAAATATATTTACATAAATTTTCCTCTATTACTTAGAGTTTGTATTATACAATACATCTCAGGCATGCTAAAAGTAAATCTTAGCTACAAACAGTAATTGTATCGAGTGTTATTAAGTTTTGTGTCTGAATACATGTATTTAAAGTACATCAAAGCACATAAACATGTAACTAAAGGCAATATAACTGTAATGAGAGAAAGATCAGTTGTGTATTTATGTGTAGGATACACCCCAGCATTCAGGACAGAGAGACAGTCAATGTCACTGTTAACCTTTCAGTGGGGAAAGTGATTCTATTCAATGAATAGCTGGATTAATCAAATCATACAAAATGAATGCTTGGTAATAAATAAAGGTGTCCTCCCTACACTGGTTGTCAGTAAACAAAACTGAAATATACCTCCATGGCTTCAAACCTACTGGACATGACGGCAAATAAAAATCTACATGCATGTCTGTATATTTCAATCACGATCGTCTAATTTCCAACACATGCATCGCTACTTTAAATGGTAAGTTCCAAAATGTGCATTATAAAAAATATGCAATGTATATACTACATATGAAATTAATGTGTTATGATACACTACCATATGATACAGTACCATAATAGGCATGTTTGTATTAAGATGTCTTACATTTTTAAAGCCAATAACTTGAATAAGTGTCTTGGGTAAAATTTAAATTTGTTGGTTAATTATTAGGTGAAAGTTGTCATCATATTTTTTGCATTAATTCCATATTAATTTCATATGCATCTATTGCGTCAATCTCAGTTTTAATATAATATCACAATTGTACTCTTGTTAATTTGTCTGTATCACAGAAAACCTGTTTATTGCATCTTCCCACCATTACAACTTTTGTTTTCTAAAACTTAGTATTTATTTTACAGCAAACAAAATGGATGATCTGAACTATATGTACATCTAGATAAGCACATAGTGAAGACAATGTTTACAAACACTATGGAAGGTACGTACTAATTAAGGTATTAATATTGGACATGATCAAATAATCAATATTCTACCATGACTTTGGAAAATACTGTACTGGATTCTGAGTGTCTATCTACTTTCAAATAATAACAAGTTTCAGCAAGTTAAATATTTTTATATTAAATCACAGATGTCAATGTTCATGACATGATGCAAGGACAGAGGCTAGATCAAACTTTCACAACACACTGCATGTCAGTTACCAAATAATTGAAATCCAATAGCTGATGATTAATAAATTAATGCTAATTATTTGTATTCAGTATGCAATGTTTTCATTTATACACAGAATTAACAAGTGAATACTGACTGTTCTTTTTGCACAAATGGTTTTCTTCATAAAAATGTATAAAATGTCAATATATATATATAGACTATATATAAGTTATGTGTACATGTCTATAATGCACTATAAGTCTAATTTATACAATAACATTAAAACAATCCTCCCCACCATACATTATTAATACTAATAGTTCTATTTTGCTTGCATTTCAGATCCAACAGATATTAGTATTGCAAAAAACTTGCTCAACATAGTGAAAACTCCAGCTCTTGAGATAATCAACCGGGTCCTGCATGTGAATGGATGGGCTACAATATGTGGTATTCCTGGCAGTGGAAAGACAACTCTAGCTACTCAAACAGCTCACACCTTTTTACAGAATGGATACAAGGTCAAATTTATATCAGACTTGGAGACGTTTCAAATGAGAACCTATATGAACTCAGCAGAGCCTGTGCTATTGGTGTTCGATGATGTGTTTGGCTCTAGCAATATAACATCGGTGAAATCCACCCTGTGCTTAAACAAACTAGACAGTCTAGAAATACTGATGTGTCAGAAATACTCTAAGCATTCAGAAGGTGGGTGTGAACTTATCCTGGCAAGTGAAAGTAATGGTAAAGGCAGAAAGAAACATAGTGATGTCAAACTTTTGTTTACATCAGAGCTAAAACAACTCTATGATGCAATGACACTATTTCCAAAATTTGAACATACATGGTTTAAAGAGTCTACATTAATCAATATCACAACATGTTTTCCTCTGACTGAAGAAGTAAAACAACTGATTCTCCAAACTTATCTTAATGAAGAGCTGGTGAATGCCATTACCAATGTTGGACCCATTCCAGATTCTGTTGATCTTGGGTTTCCACTAACATGTGTAATCATGAACAGGTTCAAAACATTCCAGGAGAACAGTGTAGAGTTCCTGCAAGACCCACTCAAGCACATAGCCATTAAGATCCAGTCAATCCTGGAAGACAATGACACCATGACTGTGTTGCTGCTTCTGGTGGCTTTAAATGAAAACAAACTGTCACTGAACGATGTCAGAAGATCTACCAGTAAAATCACAAACCAGCTCAACATAATCGCATCATACACAGATATTGATATGACTGACGTTGTTCAGTCCATCCTGAACACAGCAAAATATACAACAGAAACATTTCTTACATGTAATGATGTGATAAGGATGATCAGTACATCCGTATTCAGTGTTCTGGTATACTGCATAGGAGTTGTATATCCAACATTTCTAATAGATCAGTGTCCAATGAACCTTCTTGTGAACAGAATGAAGCAGACATTTAATAACAATAAGTATTATGTTAAAATAAAAGCGAAACATCGATCTCTGCTAATAAAGAGGCTTGCCCATGAAATAGCTGAAGAAAACTTTGATGGATCTTTTGAGCATAGTTCTTGGGAATGTCCACAAGTGGTACATGGCATCATAAAAGAACTACAAAAAAGAACTGGATTTAACCATCTCACTCACAGTCAGGATACAAAATATGGACTCCACTTCTTGTTTTGGGCTGCACGTTGTCCTTCAACTGAACTTCTCCAAGAAGCAATGGAAACTGAGTACTTTAGCATTGAAGAAAAGATGGAAGGAATAATATCATGCTGTATATCTGGAAATATTGCAGCTTTGGAAATTTTACTTCATGGCAGTCTACTGGATTCTACAATATGTCTTCCACCAATGCAAAACAAAAGCAGAAACACCATATTCAATAAACAGACCTTGCGGAGGTTCAGTGGAACTAATGATAAGCCAATTCACATTGCCTGTAAATATGGCAATGCTGACATTGTCTTGAAAATCTTGATGGACCAGGCAGATATAGAGTCACGAGGATTCAGCAATATGACACCACTTCTGACAGCAGTGTCATGGGCTAACACAGCACTTGGGGAAATTCTGATAAATGAAGGTGCTGATGTAACAGCTGTTGACTCCAATGGACAAAACTGTCTGCACAAATCATGTCACCTGGGATTAGATGAGCTTATTATTGTTCTGCTTAAGGAGGATATCAACATCAATGTGTCTGACAAAAACAACAACACCTGTCTACATCTGGCATTCAGTGGCAACAAGAGAGACATAGTCAGCAAGTTACTGGAACATAAAATTGACATTAATGTCAGAGGACATGGTCTCAGAACACCGCTAATGGAGGCAAGTTATTGTGGGCTTACAGAATTGGTGAACTTCCTACTGCAGCAAGGGGCTGACGCTCATCTGACAGATGAACATGGTGATAACTCTTTGATGATAGCTTGTGAAAATGGTCATCTGGATGTAGTCAAAGTACTTCTGATGTCGGGACTCAATATCAATTGTATTGGCAAGTGCAAAAGAACACCTCTAATGGCTGCAGTTCTTTCAGGGTCATTTGAACTTGTGAAGTACCTAATACAAGAAGGGGCCACTACAACTCATACTGATGCAAATGGAATTAATTGTTTGCTGCTGGCATGTGCTGAAGGTTGTACAGACATAGCAATGTTTCTCTTGGAGCAGGGAATGGATGTTAATGACAAAGGAGGAACTGAATACACACCACTCTTGTATGCATGTTTCTCTGGATCAGGAGACTTAGTTGACAATTTAATCCTTAAAGGTGCTGATGTAACATTCACTGATAATAACCAGAATAACTGCATGCTTCTTGCCAGCCAAGGAAAGAATGTCGATGTTGTGCAAAGACTTCTTAAGTGTGGTGTAGATGTTGATAGTCCAAATAAATGGGAATGGACTCCTCTATTAATTGCAAGTCAGAGTGGGTCTGCAAAGCTTGTGCAACAGCTGTTAATCAATGGAGCAAACATAGATGAAGATGGAAGCAATAGTTTAGTGCTGACATGCCTGCACGGCCATCTTAGTACTGTGGAAACACTGCTTGGAACAGGAGTTGATGTCAACTGTAAGAGCTCTTGGGAACAATCTCCACTGTCAGCGGCATGCCAGTCAGAGTCAAAAGAGTTGATCAAAATCCTCATTGACAAAGGAGCCAATACTAACGAGACTGACTACAATGGAAACAGCTGTCTAAATGCAGCATGTGAAAGAGGTAAAAAGCATGTAGCTCTACAGCTGCTCAGTTCAGAGCTTGACATCAATGGAAGAGGTTGTGGAGGACAAACACCTCTAATGGCTGCAGCATATTCAGGTAATGCTGATCTGGTAAATACACTGATAAATCTAGGAGCTACTGTTGATCTTGTGAATGATGAGAACAATAATGCATTAATGATTGCATGTGCAAAGGGACACAAGGACATTGTTGTTATGTTGCTAAACAATGGATTAAGTATCAACAGCAGGGGTCATAAAAAACAATCACCACTCATGATGGCTGTATTATCCAGTGTACCAAACTTCATTGAACACTTTTTGCTGATGGGAGAGACATCATGTGCAGCTTTCAAATATCTAATCCAAACAGGCACTGGAAATGCTGATCTTGTAGAATATTTAATTGAAAGAGGAGCTGATGTGTTCATGAAAGATGAGGAAGGAAACAATTCCCTCATTTTGGCTTGCACAAAAGGTTACCTAGACATCACCATTCGACTCCTAGAATATGGTTTAGACACAAATGAAACTGGTGCAAAAAACATCACACCTCTGATGGCAGCTTGCCAATCTGGTTGTCTTCCACTAATTGACTTTCTCACTGAAAATGATGCAGATATTTTACATGTTGATGATGAAGGAAACAACTGTTTGATGGCTGCCTGCAAGTATGGTCAGAAAAATGTAGCAGCCAAACTTATTGCAGCTCGTTTTGATGTTAACTACATAAATAAGAAAAAACAAACACCAATAATGTTAGCTGTTCTTTCTGGATCAGTAGAAACAGTTGAATACTTGGTAAAGATGGGGGCAGACCCTTACCAGCAAGATGAAAATGAATCAAACTGTTTGTACCTGGCATGTCAAACAGATAAAATTGTGATGGTCTTGAAAATACTGGAGTATAGAATTGAAATCAATGCCAGAGGAAATGACAGCAGAACACCTCTTATGGTTGCATGCATATCTGGATCGCCAGAACTTGTTCATCTCCTAATAGATAGAGGAGCTAATATGTATCTTGCAGACAAATATGGACTGAACTGTTTTGCACTGGCTGCCAAAAATGCTAATTCTTCAGCAATCATGAGAGAATTGCTGGACAGTGGATTTGATGTTAATATACAAGGAAATGACGACCAGACACCTCTGATAGAAGCCAGCTTGATTGGATTGGTTGATGTGGTTGAGAATCTCATTAAGTGTGGGGCACACACAGATCTGCGAGACAAGGAAAACAACAATGCTTTAATTGCAGCTTGTTCTAAAGGACACCTACAGGTGGCTGCCAAACTAATAGAAAGTGGACAAGACATCAACTGCAAAGGACAATGGGATATCACACCTTTGATCGCAGCAAGCATATTTGGAAGTGCTGAATTAGTAGAAATGTTGATTGCAAGTGGAGCAGACATAAAAATGACTGATGAAAGTGGAAATAATGCGCTGATCTCAGCATGTGCAAAAGGCAAGCAGGATTCAGTAGCAAAATTGGTAGAATATGGGGCAGATGTGAACAGTAAAGGTGGTTTCCAGTGGACACCCTTGTTAGCAGCTTGCTGGAATGGATGTTGTGAGGTCGTGGACTACTTACTCTCAAATGGAGCAAGACTTAACCTCCATGTAAACTATGATGTTAAGTGTCTCACATTAGCTATAGAGAATGGAAATGGAGAGGTTGCCGCTAGACTGCTTGAATGTGTAGTGGAAAACATGGAAACCAACAACCAGCAAACCTAAGAATGCATCATAATTATTCTTCTGTCAAAACATTTATGACAAAAAGAAATTTGTGTAAAGATAAGAAGTCAAAATATAAATTTACACGAACCTAGTGCATAGTCAAAGTGAAATCCCTTGCTGCTAATGGAAAAATGAAGCAGGTTTCATCTGACAACATCAAGCCTGGAAATAAGTGGTTGGTCAAGGACATTGACCAGTACAAATTTGTCATTTTGAGAGATTTAACAGTCACAAAATTGTGTTGGTCATTTTGTCCGACACTCATGTTTTAACTTTTAGTAAAAATAGTGTTTCTGTATAAATGTATTTCTGTCTGTTGAATAAATTGTGAATAATTAAATAATAAAAAGCATATTCCATAAAAAACTAAATTGTGTATTCTGTTTAAATTGTTCATATTAAATAGTGTGTCAGGGACATTTTCTTTAATGTCCGGCACAAACTGACTGATGCTGGACATTATGACCAGCTGAACTAAAATAATTATTTCCAGGCCTGCAACATGTTAAAATTATCCAGCACAAAGAAACTGATGCTGGACATTTTTACCAGGTGAATAAAAACAATTATTTCCAGGACTGTATGCCCCAGACCACATATATGTTTTATGTACACAAATCGTTCTCTGTAGAAATTCATAGTACAACATATATGATTTTTCCCTTAATATTAAAAAATTAATTTTATTTTTGTATAAATTTCAAAATGATTAATTAACCATCTGATATGTCAAATACATTGTACTTGTACATTGTGTATATACTGTATATAAAAAAAATCTCTCCAATTATATGTCTTTGGTGTTTATTTGCAATTAATATTGAAAATTAAAAAGTATTTTGAATCTCACAAACGATGAATGGAAATATTCTTGGTAGAAATCCCATGTAGTTCATTTCTTTTATTTCACAACATGCTAGTATTAATATTACTGTTATGTACTGGAATACATTCAGACCTCACTACAAGGAACACATCTGTTGTATGGCGATTTTGTCAATATAATGATTTTGTCATTATCACCCTAACATGTATCTTAAACATGGATCACCAAGTGCAATTTAAGAACATCTGTTGGATCTGTTGATTACATTACTTGTATGCATTGTCAACAGAAACAAGTACATGAATTATTAGATACAAAATGGCCTTGATGGTATAGTAGTTAAGTTGTCAGACTCACAGTTGGTAGTTATTGAGATCAAATCTCAGTTAAGGCATGGGATTTTTAATCTCAATTACGGCTCTAACCCAAAGTGAATGGTCCACAAGGCTCAGTTCTGCCAACAAGTGGTTCACAACTGGTTTAGCAAAGTCATTGGTACATGTTATCATGTCTGAAGGAAAGCATAAGATCCCTTATAGTTGTAGCTAATCGTTAGGAGAAGTGGGTTTCATTAAAAAAGATTTGTCAGTTGCAAAACACCATATGTGTTAAACTTAATACTAATAGCTCTGAATAAACAATGTGCTGGGGGGTTGTTAAACAACCAATCCTTTTCTTTATCAAATGCAAAGTGCATGCATGAATATGTACGTATATTCAATTCCAAATTTGAATGGTTAGTGTTAGGTTGTGAATTCTCTTATAAGAGATACATATAAAATTAACAAGGTGAGTACAATGTAGTTTTCAGCTAGGTACCCCTCACTTAGCTACTCTATGTTCTGTTCCAGACAGTGGTTCAGAATTTGTATATCAAAAACAATATCAAAGTTATTCACATGTCATTTTTACAAGAGTTGTTTCACTTAGTATACATGCTAGAGATATTGTCAAAGAATCTCAATAGTATTTTTACCAAAAATTGCCAATTTTAACTCTTATTCATCCCTTAAAATGTTGTTCTGCAAAAATATTTATTTTTGTAAATCTGGTGCAAATTTTGTATTAAGAGATTACCCACAAATGGCTAAAAAGTTACTATAAATTACAGCAGCCATATACGGGAAACCACTTAACATATAAAGTTTCCTCCAGTGAGAATAAACATCGGACTACTTCCAAATTTATTTTCCTGATATCAACTTCCATCTATTTCAAAACAAGAGTCATTTTCAGAAATAGGTCCCAATAATAATACATAATAGGTCCTAAATTAAACATTTAAATAACTGTAGTTATATGATTTTTAATTTCTTTTTATTTCATAAACAAAGATTTTGATCAAACTTTTAGTCATTAGAAGTTCAAAAGAAATACATGTAGCATTGTAGGAGGCAAATTACCATACGGTTTGGTGTTATCTGACTGGGGGCATAATGACATAAGGTATGAACTGGCATGAAGTAAGAGCAAACCAGCTAGATGGCAAAACATCTGTCACCACTACTGTTACCATAATAGTGGTTTATCAAGCACAATGTCATAGCATGCTGTAAAGGCTACTAAAGCAAATTCATCACAATAAACATGTTATAATGCATTGAATAAACCTGAATAAATGTTAAACATATTGAAATAAATGACACCAGATATTTACGGAAATACTTGTCTCCCACTTAAAGGTAAATGATGAAGAGATGCATTTTATAATAGAGACATCCATGGCCGCTAGGAGGCCCGCGCAACCAATGGCGATTGTTAGCGTCAATCGTAACTTCACTGACAGGCCTGCTCAATAGTGAAGTACTGTGCTAAAAATACTTGACCTTATAAATTATAATATACGCAGTTGGATGGTCGATTGACTGACAATTGCGTA
>JAULBS010028549.1:0-10406 GCA_032355785.1 Symmetromphalus regularis
AATGGCATCGGCTACTGAACGTCAAACATTGAGTAATGTTGACATGTATTCTGTATGTCAAAGTGTGAGGCAGCCTCCAATGGCATCGGCTACTGAACGTCAAACATTGAGTAATGTTGACATGTATTCTGTATGTCAAAGTGTGAGGCAGCCTCTTGATAGGTTTTGAACCACTGTCTTCTGGTTGGGAGTCTGATGTCCTGCTACTGGAGTATAGACAGGAACAGTAGAAACAAGTGAACATATGGAAGGGGCTAACAGAAAAACTGGGGTGCTAACAGATCTAGGCTCGAAGTGCAGTTTCAGGTAGATAAGAAGTTATGCTTGATTCAGAATTATTTGGGACGGGGCTAGATCCCTCATTCTACTGTGCCTGACAGAGATTTACTTTTATAAATAATATCTTCATCAAATAAAACATGGTCACAGAAGTCCCAAAACATTTTTAAAAACCACAACCATCTGTCCTTGTATCTCTTCAATAATTCTTATTTGCAATAATGTAAACAATTATCTTGAGATCCCTTCTTCACCACAGGTTAAGCTAACCAACTTAACCCTGAAATAATCCATTACCATACCATAAATTCAATCACCATAAGTACATGTATCTTTTTCTATACATCAGTGATGAAATATAATCAGAAACCATTGATGATATGTAAATAAAATTCATTTGGTGTACATTGATGATTTTAGTCGAAAAGTTAAGGAACGCCCATATTGTGAATATGATATAAAATTAATTCAACACTATATACATGTATATTAATTGTTCTTTACATCACTGATAAAATGTAACCACAAAGATGACATATACATATAAGTAAATAGTTGGTTGTACTTATTTTCATGCTCATATCCAATTAAGATTCAAGTATGCTGTATTGGGCACACATTTCAGCTTCCTATGCTGTTTGTCCAGGACAGAGGTTAGCGTTAGTAGGAGAGACGAAACCCAAAGCCTCCACTTATTGATAAGCAGCATGGAATCTTTTATATGCACTATCCCACAGACAACATGGTCTTTGATAAACCAGTTGTGGACCATTGGTCGGCACTAGTTGTATACACCTACCCACTGAGCCTTGCAGATCGCTCACTCTGGGTTGGAGCCAATACTGAGATTACAAATCCCATGCCTCGACAAAGATTTGATCCCATTACCTATGAGTCTAATAGCTTAACCAGTGCAGTACTGGGGCCGTTTTGGTAAATAAAATTTAAGAAACTAATAAATATCTACATGTATATATACAAAAGCATAAAATAAGAATATTTTTATTAATCAGATTTGATCCAATTTCCTACTAGAATTTAAGAAATTAATAAAAATATACATTTAAAGAACATTACATGTCTGTATACATGTATGTTGTATACATGTATGTTGTATACATGTATGTTGTATACATGTATGTTGACTGATGTTGTATATATGTGTATATGTAAATGACAAAAGGTAGCGAAGTTAAAAGTGTAATTTAGCACATTTGAAAAGTCCAGCTGTGTTTGGAAATGTCATGAATGTATATTGATGGTTTCTTGTCATAGATTATTTATGTATTAGTAATTCATTACAATTTGTGCACTAACTGACTAAGGAAAATCCATTATTATATTAATATCACTGAGTGGTTCACATTAAATATGAATAATCAATTTATTATCATATTGTATTATTTATCTATGTACATATAATTATGTTTTAAAATCTACTGGCATGTTTAATGTTATCTATAAAGCCCATATTTCATAATGTTATCTATAAAGCCTATATTTCATAAAGGCAGACACAAAAAATATGGGTTGTGCTGTTTGCACACATGTACAAATAAAATCGAGCATCAAGAAATGTACATTATCCAGTATATACATGTATACTATACATGTACATTTACAATGTAAGTAACAAAAGCAAATAAAGACTGTTTAACTATATTTACCAACTATAAAAGAAAGGAATGTTTAATAATACCCCAGCTCATTATTTAATCAGTGGCTATTAGGTATCAAATGTGGTAATACAACACATGGTCTACAAAAGAAACCCATTACTACAAAATACATTGACTACGCCTTTCAATTAGCCAACACACTAAATGACCTTTATTTCACTAGATATGAACAACTCGCTGAACTGAGAAACCCAATATGTCCACAAAAAAGAATCAATTTGATAATTATAGTGGTTATGCTATTGAACTCTTGGCTGGTAGGTACTAGGATCAAATCTCAGTTGAGCAATGTATTTTTAACATCCAAACTGAATGCCCCGTATGGCTCAGTGGTTAGGTGTATACCACTTACACCGATCACAACTGGTTTATCAAAGGCCATGGTATGTGTTATCCTGTCTGTGGGATAGTACATGAAAAAAATCCTTTGCTGTTTATTGGTAACAGTAGTTACATTACTACCTCTGTTTCTTTCACAAAGTGAAGTTGTGTTCAAAAGGAGTGTGTTTAAACCTTGATTGGGTATACAAGTAAGCAAGAAAATCAACCAGTGTTTTACAAATGCCTAAAGCTGATACAGCAACAAAGTTAAACCAGCTTACCATTAAGTAATTTCTGCAAACTAAACAAACAGGTTAGCAATAAAAGCTGTATGACTGAATTAACAACAATAATGACCAGTATAACCTGAAGCTGAGATGGAAGTAGATAAAGAGGTTAAAAGTCTCCAGTGACAGAATGACGACAGTGTGTACATTAACAACTATGTCCATAAAACAAGTCCAAAAAAAGATTTTATTTTCCTCACATGGCTGACTACATGTACATGAATGCTGTTAAGGCTCATAACCACAATGCAGTAAAACTGTTACCATGAAGCAGTAACCAGGTAACCAACTCAGCATACATTTTTAGGGCAGCCCAGGAGTTGCTAAAATACTATTTTTTAAATTGAAAATGTAAAGTTTGTTTTATTTAATGACGCCTCTAGGGCACATTGATTTTTATCTTATCATCGGCTATTGGACGTCAATCATATGGTCATTCTGACACATGTATTTAGAAGAAACCTGCTGCTACCACTTAGGCTACTGTTTCCGATAAGCAGCAAGGGGTCTTTTATATGCACCATCCCACAGACAGGACAGCACATACCATGACCTTTGAAGAACCAGTTGTGAACCACTGGCTGGAATGGAAAATAGCCCAAACTACAAATGGGTCCACTGAGAAGAATTGATCAGATGACCGACCAGTTCACAGCCGGACACTCTACCGTTTGAGCTACATCCCGCTCTTTATTGAAAATGAGACTGATTGTCCCCTAAACTACATTGTACATACATGTATTTATTATTTATGTTTCAGTTGTCATGAATTAAATTACTTTCTTTCATAGTTGTTAAATATAGTTGAACAGTCTTTCTTTGCCTTTGTCACTAACTTACTTGGATAATATTCATTGTAGACGCCCTGGATTGATACTGGGATATCTGGATGTGCAAATAGGGAAGGAGTCCCTAAGGAACTTTAATGTTTCATCTCAAAATAGAACACTACAATTACTTGTTTGCATGAATTAAAAGTTGTGTTAACATCCATGCAAACAAATTATTTTTGTTGTGAAATTTCATGGCCCAGGGTGGGATTGTGAAGTAAAGATGCAATGGGAGTGTAGGCACAAAGTCTTGTGGAGCACTCACTCTGGATTAGAAATGATACTGAGATTAAAAATCCCATGCCTCAACAGAGATTTGATCCCAGTACCTGCCAGCAGTGAGTCCAATAGCTTAACCACTGCACTACCGCTGCGAGCACACTTTTAACAGTTAATAGCTACCAATTAAACAATACAACCTATGCTGTGATGTTGTTAAAACAAACATTCCTGGGCTGGGAATGCAAGCCGGAGGTGCCTGAAGCTTTACAAAGATTGCAAATCAAATGATCTTCTTCTGACAGTGATTGACTGTCATGCCCTCTACAGGACACAGCAGTAAAAGTGGACCGGATTATGGGATAAGCGGACATTTATGGACATATAATTTGGAGACAGGACAAGTAGATGAGATGGGAAAGTTGATGACCCACAGGACAAAAGGGAAGGTGTTGGCATTTATGATTTCTGTGCTCTTCCTACTATGCAAAAACTGGTGTGACCTTTTAACTTTGTGTGAGAGCTGTCTGGTTCACAGGTTCAGAAATAACTGATAGGTTTTAAATCTACCTTTGATGACAACTTTTGCTAGTGCAGGTCACAAATCAAGAAATACTAAAGGAAAGGAATGTTAAAACAAGTAAAGTTTGTTTCATTTAAAGACACCTCTAGAGCACATTGATTTGTATCTTATCACCAGCTATTGGACGTCAATCATATGGTCATTCTGACACATTTATTTAGAGGAAACCCACTGCCACCACATAGGCTACTTTTTCTGAAAAACAGCAAGGGGTCTTTTATATGCAGTCAATCTCAGTCAGAGCCAATACTGAGATTAAAAATCCCATGCCTCGACTTAGATCCGATCTGCAATCTGTGCATTCAAAGGTAAACGATCTTTATATTTATAGTTTATGACATCAATGACGATCACCTGACGTCTTGGGGTGACTCACAAACCAATCAGATAAGACGATTGTGAGATATTTTGAGTCTGCTGTGTCATATGGAGACTGTAAACGCTAACCCACTCTTTAGTGAACTCGCGTGGTATTGGAACTGTAATATATTGCATAGCACTAGGCTATTTTAGCCAATAACACAGACATTTTACACAAATTGATTTCCGTCTTCAATTTCCTGCCAAAAGCCATCTGCTGTGTATTGCAGTGATGAGTTGTCAGAAATGTAAATTCAGAAACATGACAAACTGCCGATTTCTCCAAACAGAGGTAGAAATTTCACCTGAACAAAATTTGTTGTATTTCGTAATGGTATCAGATCAGTCCAACCCCTGAAAATGTCTGTGGCAATTGGCAATGCCGTGGAGATTGCCACTGAGTTTTCATTCTCCATGGCACTTTTTTTTACTGAGGACAATTTTTTTTTTGAAGATATATTTTTCTATTATTAAAAATAAAAGTATACTTTACGCTAAAATTACTGTGGACACTATTTTTCCACAACATTTATGTTGCAATGGACATTTTATTAATTGCAGGGACTGTGAGTAGACAGAAATGTAAATTCAGAAACGTAACAAACTACACGTTTCACCGAACAGAGATTGAAATTTCATTTCATATAAACATAAAATACTGAATGGGTTGTACTTTATAATGATACCAGATAAGACAGAAATATAAATTCAGAAAAAAGACAATTGGTTTTTTGGTGGTTGTGGTGGTTGGAGGAGTTTTGTTTAATGACACAACAAGAGCACATTGATTTGTTAATCACCTATTGGCTGTCAAACATTCAGTAATTCTAACATGTAGTCAAGAGTGAGCCAGCCTACAAAGGGTTTTGAACCACAGTCTTCAGTTTGAGTCCAATGTCCAGAGCGGGATCTAGCTCAAACAGTAGCGAGTCTGCCTGTGAATTGGTCGGACGTCGGATCGATCCTTCTCAGTGGACCCATTTGCAGTTCGGGCTATTTTCCTTTCCAAACAGTGGTCCACAACTGGTTTATCAAAGACCATGGTATGTGCTGTCCTATCTGTGGGACGGTGCATATAAAAGATCCCTTGCTGCTTATCGGAAGGAGTAGCCTACATGGTGGCAGTAGGTTTCGTCTAAAGACATATGTCAGAATACCATGTGTATGAGGTCCAATAGCTGATGATAAGATAAAAAAAATCAATGTGCTCTAGAGGCGTTGTTAAATAAAACAAAACTTTACTTTACTTTGAGTCCAGTGTCCTCCTGCTGAACAACTACTCACTCATAAAAATGACAAACTACCGATTTCATGAAACAGGGCTCAAAATTTTAGCTGAATGCAAATGTATGTATAAATATTTTTTGCCTTAAAAAAGATCTTGGGGCATAACACTGGTGTATTACAGTAAGTTTGAATTATAAATGAAGAATTTGATATAAATTTAAGAAAAACAATATTTTATAATTTCCAGTGCATGCATAATTGTTTTTTTTTGTTTGTTTTATTTAGTGACATCACTAGAGCATATTGATTTATAAATCATCGGCTATCGGTGGTGAAATATTTGGTTATTTTGATACGTAATCAAGTGTGAGGCAGCCTCCAACAGGTTTTGAACCACTGTTATCAGCTTAAGAGTCTGATGTTCTACAGCTGGACACTGAGACTCATTTGGAGTAGGATGTAGCTCAAACGGTAGCGTGTCTGTCTGTGAACCGGTCGGTCATCAGATCGATCCTTGTCAATGGACACATTTGCAGTTTAGACGATTTTCTGTTCGAGCCAGTGGTCCACAACTGTGTCATCAAAGGCTGTGGTATGTACTGTACTGTACTGTCTGAGGGACGGAGTATATAAAAGACCCCTTGTTGCATATCGGAAAGAGTAGCATATGCGGCGACAGCAGGTTTCTTCTAAATACATAAGTCTAAATGACTGACGTCCAATAGCCGGCGTCGTTAAATAAAACAAAACTTTACTAAGACTCATACAGTGCATGCATAAGACACCATGTGACAAAACCCACAAAAAATGTTTAGCAGTGTTGTACAAGGGCTGATAATAATTATGAGGGTACAAATATATAATAGTACATCAAACATGCATTTTGATTCTATCCATTTATCCAAATCATAGAATTAGCAAGTTTTGTGAAAACACTCTTCAACTATAATATTCAATCATTTAATTCTTGTGTGCTTACCTTTAGCTTTTGATGATCCACAACCCATACTGGTTTAGATATAGGATATATTCAACAATTCCGATATAAAGATCCTTGTCAAAATATCAATGGCCAATTAAATTCCACTGTTTTAAGATCACTTGAATAGTAAAATCCACAATTTGTTAATTATCAGTCTCTTCAGTTCACTTAAACAGCAAAATATCATAATTTGTTAATTATCAGTCTATTCAGGTCACATGAACAGCAAAATATCACATCCTAATTAAATTCCAATATTCATTTCATTTGAATAGTAAAATATCACAATATCTTTAATTCAGTATTTTCAGTTCACTTGAAGAACAAAATATACAATATGCTAATTAAATTCCAGTCTTCGGGTCACTTGAATAGCAAGATATCACAAGCAACAACTATTTCAAATCCTGAGAATTACTCAATTGAAAAGACACTTTATGTTTTATATTTAAAAATCTAAATTCATTTATATAAATTTGATCCATTATCCAACAATACAGTAATTAAATTTTAACAGAAAATGTTTATAAAATTGTCAGGAACTTACATGTATGTTACATGTCATGAAAACAAACATAAATAACTCTGAAATCCAGAACAAAGAAATAAACATCACCAATGTTCTTTCATTTAAATATCTGATGGTAGAGTACATATATACATGTACTAGTACAAGTAGTATGTACATGTATATACGTGTATATCAAAGACCAAACAAAAACCAATCAACTGCTTTACACCAGAATAACAGCATCTACATCGTATGCATCAACGCTTCACTAAAGCACATGCTAATTTTACATGTTTTTTTAATAGACTTGGTTGAACTGCTGATGTTGTAGTTGTAACTAATGAAAACAATGTGATCGTATCCAGACATCGGCACACTCTGCTGAACAGCAGATAGTTTAATGCAAACAAGGGGTGTGTTTGGGTGTGGGCAGAACATGAATTAATGATTAGGTTCTTGTAAAATAACATACTGACACAGAAATTGAGATCTGCAGTACAAATAACAACCCCCGCAATTATGAAAATGTCTATGACAAAATAAATGCTGTGGAAAAAGTGTCTACTGTATTTTCCATGGCAATTTTAGCATAAAGTTTACTTTTTTAAATATATAAAACTATACCTTGAAATTTTTGTCTGAGGCAAAAAAAAAGTGCCACGGAAAATGAAAAACTGTGTGGCAATCTCCATGGGTTTGCTGATTTCCTCAGAAAATTTCAAGGGTTTAAATACTAGATTATTTCAGGGCTCGAAACTGGTTAAAATTCGTGTTAGACCTTTAGTTTGGCAACTTACATTGTAATTTGTATAAAATATTTACAAAAGTCTTAATTACTGGTTTGCTTAGTACAAGTATGTATATTTTATCATTACATTGTATATACTAAACAACTGACTAAAATTATTTTTTTAATGAATTGCCGATATACATGTGTATGTATATATTTTTTCTACTCTATCTGTCTGTGCGTGTGTAAGACAGAGTGTGCATATGTATGTGCTTGAGTGGGTGTGTTATTAAAGACATATTTGTATACAGTCTGTCAGTCAAAAATAGAACTTTCTTCTGCCCCAATTCCACCCGTATGACCAGTGGTCCATAACTGGTTTATTGAAGACTGTGGTATGTATTGTCCTGTCTGTGACAGAACATTTAAAAGAACCCTTGCTGCTATTTGGAAGGAGTAACCTATGTGGCAGTAGTGGGTTTTCTCTAAAGACCGTAAGTCACAGAATACCACATTTCAGACATAAAAGCAGCTGAATAAACAATGTGCTCGGGTGTCGTTAAACAATCCTTTCTTTCCTACAGATAGGAAAATCCATACAAGTCTTTTTACACCAGTTGTGGATCATAGGTTGGAATAAAAAAAACAGTCCAATGAATCCACTGAAGGGGATCAATCCAGTGACCCAATGCACATCATCCTACATTTATAAAGCTTTAGCACCTCAATGGTCCAATGGAAAGACTTTCATGTTGAAGACAAGTGGTTCACACTATTTTTTCGGGATTACCAAACATTTGACATCCAATAGGCAATGATTAATAAATCAATGTGCTCTAGTCATATAGATAAAAAATTTAAAAATATATAAATTGTAAAGCTTTAGGACCGAGTTACATACATGACAAACCCAACAATTGAGATGCTGACAGTTGGATGTTGTAAAGTTGAACTGGGTTGAGATTTACATTATTCCACAACATGGTTCACAAGAAGAGTACATACTGTATGTTTACATTTCTAGTATGGAATGTGTTGGCTAAGAAACTCATTTCCGTCAAATGAACAAATCCCCATCAGAACATATCATATGGCAAGACATACATCATTACATAAACATACATTTACATGTACAATGTATAATTAATTATGTTTATCATCTGTTAAGGCAAAACAGTAAAATTTAACCCATAGGACAAATGTCATAATAATTTTTTTAGTTTGTTTTGTTTAACAACTCCACTAGAGCACAATGAATTATTAATCATCGGCTATTGAATGTCAAACATTTGGTTATTTTGATACATGTAGTCAAGTGTGAGCTAGTCTCCAACGGATTTTGAACCACTGTCTTCACCTTGAGAATCCAGTGTTCTACTGCTGAACCACAGAGGCTCACAATGTCATAACAATATCAAATTTATTTAAATGGCAGTTTTTAAGCTTGCAACTACAGATTTCAAAAACTGATAATAAATAAAAATATAAAACTTAACAAATATGAAAAAAAAAAAGAAAAAAAAAAAAAAGAAAAAAAAATCCAGTATCAACAAATCACATTGTCCATTACATGAACATCCTATTTTGTTATGTGCAATGTAACAGGTATATCTAGAAAGAGAACTGAGGTCCTGATATCCACCAGTTGTGAGATGGCAGCACTGCGGTTAGTGAACTACAGATGTTCAGTTTGTACAAATGTTTCGATACCATTCATCAACATTTGCAACAAAGTGGGAAGAAACAACATTAACCTGAAACATCAATACATTTCAAACAAGCTGAACTTAAAACATTTGATTAATTTTGAACCTGTTCAACAAGAACCTGTTTATACTGGCCAGCAAGTTACTGCCAATGAAAACTACTTAACAGAAAGGATGGTCAGAATTTTTGCACTTTAGATGTTGAGGTTTTTTTTCATTTCCAATTTGGGATAATGGTTCTCAGAGGTTTTATTAGAGCAAAAACAGGGTTGGAAACCAATGCTTGGGAATACAATGTAAACATTTTCAATGGATTTGAAGAAACAAAAAGAAAAACATTAAAATCAATGGTTGCCATATCATTCCAGAAAAGTCAATACCAGTGGGGATGGGTAGTTTACATGCATTAAGACAAATTCTTGCCTGCCTGCCTTTTTATCTCACATATATGTAAAACTGGGTCCAGCCTCTGGCGACATAGTGGTTTAAGCTGTCACACACAACTAGTCGGCACTTGGGATCAAATCTTAGTAAAGGCATGGGATTTTTAATCTCAATACTAGTTACAACCCACAGTGAGTGCTCCACAAGGCTCAATGGATAGGTGTATGCCACTTGAACTGACCAGTGGTCAACAAATGGTTTATCAAAATGCCATGGTATGTGCTATCCTTGTGGGAAGTGTACATGTA
>JAULBS010028560.1:0-10406 GCA_032355785.1 Symmetromphalus regularis
TTCCTCTAAATAAATATGTCAGAATGACCATATGATTGACATCCAATAGCCACTGATAAGATAAAAATCAATGTGCTCTAGAGACATCGTTAAATAAAACAAACTACTTTTTTTCAATTATGGTGAAATGGCACATTAAAAAAATATTCTATATTTCAACATGCATTAGTACTTTCTTTTTTGGTTGAGTATATATTTCTTTCTTAATATTTGTAAGTGCCTAAGTAATTAGTGGTCTTTCGTCTACTGTATATTTTCTTTTTAAGGTGAAGGTTATTGACTCACTGATGGCACTTTTGATGTAATTCAATATTGGTTTGATCCATTAGATGTCTGCAATGTAGATAGAGCAGTGCCGTAGAAGTGCAAAAATAATTAATTTCATACCAGCTAACTCCTACCCTGCAGGATGATACTCGAACACTGCCTGAGGTGAATGTCCTTAGATTAATCTCCATCAGTGGACATTTTTTGTTCTGTTCCTTAGAATTTTCCATAACTGATGTGAGAAGCTTTAGTATTGGTTGGACTGTTTCTAATGAAACGAATATAAAAGAATCACTGAGAACTGATAATTTAAGAAGAATATTCTGTAACATTGGTGGTTACAGGTTTCTTCTCTTTCAGCCATGTGTTATAAATACCATTTTTAATATTCTAATATTCTATCTGATTGACATAAAGTTCAGAATACACATTAGTAACTGATTTAAAAAAAATTGTCATTGACAATTGTTTTTTTTTAGTTTGTTTTGTTTAAAGACACCACTAGAGAACATTGATTTATTAATTGGATGTCAAACATTGTGACACATACATGTAGTCAGTCGGAGATAGCATCTTGACGGGTTTTGAACTTGAGACTCCGATGCCATCCCACTGAACCATTGAGGCTCACTCCATATCTGAGCTGATGTCTTTAAAAATATATTCCTTTTCATCTGTTTACTAACATCTCCATTTTTGTTTTAATATACATATATTGAAAATTACTTAATTAAATATTAATTTTCATCTTATCGCCCTAAAGTTCAGAATACAGGGCCAATGGAACAGAAGAACTGACATTTTTAAAAACTTTTAATAAAACTTCTCCATTTTTGTTTTAATTTACATATTTTAAAAATTACTTCTTAAATTTTAATATTCTAATATTCTATTTGATTGACATAAAGTTCAGAATACGCAGGGTGGTTGAAACAGAAAAACTGCCATTTAATTAACTTTTAATAAAACTTCTCCCTTTTTGTTTTAATTTACATATTTTACAAATTACCTCTTAAATTTAAATTTCCCCTCAGATTGACCTAAAGTTCAGAATACACAAGACCACTGGAACAGAAGAACTGCCATTTATTTAACTTTTAATAAAACTTTTTTTCTGTTCATTAATTACCTCTACACGTAGCAACATACAGGTCTGTGACAGATGGAAAACAGTTTGAAGTTGCCTTCTCCTCTTACAGTATGTGTTCACAGTTGTGGATATAGGGGGGCCCGGGCCATCTAAATTGTACATGTAGTTTAGTTACTTATAGTTTGTTTACGCTACTTGGAACATGGATTTTTTCGATTACTTCAATTTGCGTGAACCTAGGCGAAAAAGGACTAGAGTTTTGGAAATAACAAAAATGTCCTATATTCCAGTTTTTTTCATTACTTTGTTAAATAATAATTTAAAATATTACCTATTCATTCGTATAGGAATAGCGAATATGTTTCACAGCGATGACAAGGATGGAATACGAGTTCATTACAAAGGGAGGTAACTACCCATTTTAACATTCTGAACATCTCAGTCATTTCCGGTAATATTCTTATGTTGTTTGTCATTTATTTTGCTTTATTAAAAAAGTATTTGTAAATATGACATTGATATTAAATTATGATAAGTATATTTATAAAATAATAACTGCATACCTTAGAAATACATTATACAAATAATTACCTAACACCCACATTTTTATATGAATTCTGCAGCAAATAAAACAGCTCAAAATGTAATTTTTTTTATTTTGACTGCTGTTTAAACATTATAGAACCAATGGATAAATCAACCTAGACAAAAAATAGGACATTTTTTTTCATTTCGAAAAATACCAACATTAATGGGGTAAACTATATATTTAGTTTTTTATTCATCAAAAACCATATTCCAAGTAGTGTAAACAGACTCTAGGTCTTTTTATAAACTGGCCTCAGTGGTGCAGTGGTTAAGCTGCCGGTCTCAAGGCTTGTACGTTTTGAGATCAAATCTCAGTCAAGGCATTGGATTTTTAATGTCGATACCAGCTCCAACCAAGAGTGAAGGCTCCGCAAAGGATAGTGGGTAGATGTAAGCCACTTGCACCAACCAGTGATCCACAACTGGTTTATGTTGTATGTGCTATATTGTCTGTGGGAAAGCGCATATAAAAGATCCATTGCTGCTAATCAGAAAGAAATGGGTTTTCAATTTATGTTTTTGTTTTGTTTTTGTTTAATGACACCACTAGAGCACAATGATTTTTAATCATCGGCTGTTAGATGTTAAATATTGGTAATTTTGTCATGTAAAGTTTGAGAAAGCCTCCAACGGGTTTTGAACCACTGTCTTCAGCTTGATAGTCTGATATTCTACCACTGGGATACAGAGGCTCTTTTAGAAATGGAAGGCGATCAGTTCATTGATTGCTTGAAACATGTACCAGGTGAGAAAGATTTGAATAAGTGGAAAACTTTTCACATTTAGTGGAATACTTTTCACATTTAGTAGAATACTTTTCACATTTAGTGGAATAGTTTTCACATTTAGTGGAATACTTTTCACATTTAGTGTAATACTTTTCACATTTAGTGGAATACTTTTCACATTGACTGGAAGAAAATGAAATAAAATGTGCACAAACACTAGACACTTCATATTTTCAAACAAGTATCAGGTGAGAGTGAGCAATTATTTTCCTGTGATGGAGACACTGATGTTAAATCATGTCCACACCAATCTCAAAAAAGAAAATGCCAAATGCCAAATTTTGCCGATATGAAATCCACTTTAAAAAAAAATGAGGCCCCCCCCCCATCATTTCTGCTAAAATTAATAATTATATGCTTTTAATCTAGATGGAAAAGAACTAATTTTATTATAAAGATATAATAGCTGATGCGTAACATATACTTATAGATTTAAAAAAAAAAAACCCAGGCTTATTGCCTTTACGTACAATGTACAAGTAATGAAAACATTTGTGACATTTGCTTGTGTCTTTGTCGTCAGTGTATTTGAGACGAACAGAACATTCTAACAGACCCTCGTGATGTTAACCTATTGATTCTGTTTTTATACTGGCAGATTTCTGTGATAAGAGTTGTGATTTTTTATTCAATTAGATGAATAATGTATGAGATTTCTCCTTCAGAATGTGAAAGAAGACATTGGGTTTTAGTTAGAACATTAAAAAAATCTGTAATTCGACTAATCATTGAAAATTGTCATTGCTCTATTTTGTTTTCAATCATAACATTAATTTTATATGCATAATTAGATACACAGATAAACTTGTGTCTAACAAACTTGATTGCAACAACAATCCAAAGATTTAGAGTAAAGTTTGTTTTATGTAATGATGCCTCTAGAGCACATTTAATTTTATCTTATCATTGGCTATTGGATGTCAAATATATGGTCATTCTGACATTTTTCTTTAGAGGAAACCTACTGCCGCCACATGGGTTACTGTTTCCAATAAGTAGCAAGGGATCTTTTCTATAGGTTTTCCCACAGACAGGACAGCACATACCATGGCCTTGGATGAACCAGTTGTGGACCACTGGTTGGAACGGAAAAATTACCCAAACTGCAAATGTGTCTACTGAGAAGGATTGTTCCAATGACTAACCACTTCACAGGCAGACATGCTACTGATTTAGCTAAATCACATTTTCTTTTGTATTTGAAGAGACATCTTGGGGACTTCTATATAAAGTGGGATTTATAGCAGTTACATGTATAACAGTATATTAAAAAATTATGTTCAAACTAACATCTGCAAACCCTGCAATTAAGAAAATTTCCATTGCAAAATAAAAGCTGTGGAGAAATAGTGTCCACAGCAGTTTTAGTGTAAAGTATTCTTTATTTTTAATAATAAGAAAAAAATACACCTTGAAAAGAAGAAATTTAGTCTGTGGCAAAAAAAGGTGTCACGGAGAATGAAAAACTCTGTGGCAATCTCCACAGCATTGTCGATTGCTGCAGGTAATTTCAGGGGTTGTTGTTACATATGGTTTCATTTCTTAATTTTTTTTTTAGATGTGCATCTGTCACTGTTATCATCTAACAACTGCAATTGTTTATTTAATAGTGCATTGATAATTACTTCATCTAATAATTTTTTTTATTCCTAATACTCATTTCAGGCATGTTTATGTCTCCACATATTTTGTCATCTGTGTTTTATATTATCCTTAATCTAATCAATAAGACTGACAAAGGAAATAATTACCAATTCCATTAAAACTGTAAACCGAGAACTCATTAGACTGAAGGCTTGCTTTATACATTTATTGTGATTCCTAGATGATCATCTTGGTTTATTATATAATGTGGGTATTAATTATGCAATGAGGAGGCTGTAAAGACAGAATCACGTAATGTTTTTACGATAGAGTCGTGAACCATTAAGACGAGCGTTATACAATGTTTGTATTACACAGTGCAAGCACGCCACACTGCAGCAATTTGCAGGCAGCATTTCACTGGGGTTAACGGTGTCTTGAGACAATGTGCTGTCAACGCCAGTGTTCTTTGTCTGTCCCAGTCAGTTTGTCAAGTGAACTGCACGCTCGGTTCACAGAGCAACGGATGGATTAAGAAACTAAGCACATGTTGGTTTTGCAGCCATATTCTTAATGAAATGAAATGATGTGGATTGAAATTATTTTACCATGCTTTTTGCAAAAAATAAGCTGTTTTAGCAGTTGCTTTATTGAACAATCTGACTTAGGTCTGAGAGTGTCTAAACATTTTTATTTTTAATAATGATCTTATTTTTTATTTATTTAAAAATATCTGATGGCCAAATGACTGAATTAACACTTCAACCCTGCAAGTAAGAAAATGTCCACAGCAAAATGAATACTGTGGAGCGATAATGTCCTCAGTATTTTTTTACGGCAACTTTAATATACTTTATATGTAATTTAAAAAAAGTGGCCAAAAAAGTGTCTTTGAGAATGAAAATCTCCATGGCAATCTCCAAGGCATTGCCGATTGCTGCGGGCAATTAAAGAGGTTGTAATAATAATGTCATAATTTTTATTTAAAAGATATGAGATGGCCAGATAACTGAACTAACACTTGGATTTTTAAATAACAAAAAATATATTCTTTTCATATCAAGCAGTTCTGTTTGAATTTCAAAATAGTGTCCCATAATTGTTTGCAAATATTTCTTAAATTAAATTTTTTCGTTTTAAATTGTTACAGTAGTTATTGTCCAGTTTAATTTCTACCATGTCCGTTATTTCATGCCTGTTTAAATATTTCAAGTAACACTTGAACTTTGATAACAAGGTCTGTTGTTGGCTTGTCATGAATGGTATTCCTTGTAAAACCAACGTACGCTGTAATGGATACACAAATTAGAGCATCTCTCCTCAGCATGAGACCTTTAGGGGTCATAAGATGACGTGATCCATATTAAATGGCCCTACCTTAGTGTCATTGTTGGCTTCATTATGAGGTTAGGAGCATGATGTAGCTCATGCGGTAGAGTGTCTGCCTGTGAACCGGTCGGTTGTCAGATCGATCCTTCTAAGTGGATTCATTTGCAGTTTGGGCTATTTTCCTTTTCAACCAGTGGTCCACAACTGGTTTACCATTTGCAGTTTGGGCTATTTTCCTTTTCAACCAGTGGTCCACAACTGGTTTACCATTTGCAGTTTGTGCTATTTTCCTTTTCAACCAGTGATCCACAGTGGTTCATCAAAGGCAGTTGTATATGCATTCCTGTCAGTGGGATGGTGCATATAAAGGACCCCTTGTTGCTTATCGGAAAAAGTAGGCTATGTGGCGGCAGTGGGTTTCCTCTAAATAAATATGTCAGAATAACCATATGATCAACGTCCAATAGCCAATTATAAGATAAAAATCAATGTGCTCTTGAGGTGTCGTTAAATAAAGCAAACTTTACATTATGAGGCTCAGATTTTGGTGCATTTTAAAAAAACTAAACGTTTCTGTCCTTTAATTTGAACTGTTGCATTATGACAATTACAAAGAAAGTATTATTATCCCAAAGAAAGAATTTGAAAAGAAAGTCAATACAGCTGGGTGGGCCATATCTGTACATACAAAGGCTGCAGTATGTGTTATCCTGTCTAAGAAAATGCATATAAAAGACACCCTGTTTTTAACGGAAAAAAGTAGCCTATGTGGTAGTAGTTGATTTTGTCTGTAAATCGGATCAAGATATAGCTCAAAAGGTACCTTGTCCACCTGTGAACTGAACAATTTTCGGATTGATCCTGGGTCGACCCATTTGCATTTTTTTTTTTTTCTTTTCAACCAGTGGTCCATAGTGGTTCATCAAAGGCAGTTGTATGTGCATTCCTGTCTGTGGGATGGTGCATATAAAAGACCTCTTGCTGCTTATCAGAAAGAGTAGCCTACATGTATGTGGCGGCAACAGGTTTCTTCTAAATCAATATGTGAGAATGACCATATGATTAACGTCCAATAGTCGATGATAAAATAAAAATCAATGTGATCTAGATGCATCGTTAAATAAAACAAACTTTTCTTTGATTTTGTCTGTAGATCTGTCACAAATGTTTTGACACGTATTGTAGCCACCAATTTCACCATGGAATGTCATTAAACACAAAATCCTTTCTGATTTAGAACATCTATCCAGGTAATACCCTATCTGATCTAAGTAAACCTTAACTGAGTTAGTATGAAAACAATTTAGAATGCTTATTATTTTATTTTATTAGATTTATTTTGTTAACTTTGTCATTCAAGCTACAAGACTATAACACTTTTAAATATGGTAATTAGTACAGACTCAGGATCACTGTCATCATTTTGTCTGTACTTTGCTATGAGATAGATAAATCACTGAATTTAATCTATACATTATGTACAGATATCAATTCATGTATTCCAGAAGTTGGTTATTGAACTGTCCCGAAAACATTTTAATGATTTTATACGAGAGGACAATTTCTTTTAATTAGTAATAAGATTTTTTATATATACCACAGGAGGCAGGATTTCTTAAAGGGGGGTCCAAATGTGGATTTCTGAAAGTGGGGGTCCAAAAGTGATGAGTGAATAGGAATTGGGAAAAAAAGGATAATTTTCACATCTTTCCACTTAGAAAATGGTTTTTAAAAAACATCGTGAAAAGGGGGTGTTCTGATACCCTGTACCCCCTGGATCTGCTACTGTACTAAGGATCACACTACATGTCATAAGATATTGCGGGCCTGCCATCTCTTAAGACTTATTTGGAATACACCCCACCATCCGTTGGCAACGTTAATAATATCCAACATCCATTTATTATGCCATCCAAAATCACAAGTCATGCCATCATCTTGAATATATATATACAAATACATTTTTGAAGTGCACGTACCCGGCTTAGGTACCATCCCTTCCTATAAGTGGAACTAGCTCTGCCAATTCCTTGCATCCCTTTACTGAATACTGAGGAGACTACTGTATACTGGTATGCACCTTCCTCAAGTCAGGACAGCAAATGTCCCACAAGCTTTGATACGCCAGTTTCAAATTCGTTCCCAATAACTACCAGCCACGAGTCTGATAGCTTAACCACTGCACTACGGAGCCTGGTCTACCGATTCTCTCCATCCCTTTCCTGAATACTGGGGAGACTACTGTATACTGGTATGCACCTAACTTTCTCAAGTCAGGACAGCAAATGTCCCACAAGTCTAGGAGCACTGGAGCTTATACTTAGCAACCCGTACCTTGTTTTGAAGAGGTCAGTAGTCAGACACTGTTATAACAGCAGACGACACTGGCACAAATATAGATTCTTATGACCCATTTAACAGTCTGTTAATCCTGACACACTTTTTCTGCTATTTACGACTCTCGAACTGAACCTGGAATTGTGGATCAATCTTTTGTTTCTTCCGAACCAGACAGGCAATAATAGACAACATAGAGAGACATATATTTGTGTAACCGTGCTGGAAATCAGCAAAAACCATTCACAGATCTTATCGGATCTAATCAGCAATCACTGGGGCATGTAACGTGGTGTGGCTCAGCCCGTCTGATGTAATACATACATCTAGCTTGAACTCTCAAACAAAACAGACTGTCGATAAAACAACTAATGATGACATATTTTGTGTGTGTTTATATCTAATTAATGTTCAAGCACACTGTCCTGGGACAATATCAGAGACATTTGGTCTGATGGGATATAGGTTAGTGGGTTAATGTGAGAGTGGTATCTCATATTAACCCATCTGCTAATCTATATTTTTAGATTAGCAGCCAAGAATCTTTAATACAGCCATACACAAAAAAATTTATGTGAGGAAGAGAATGCATTTTTTAAAGTAGATCTCTAATAACCAAAATATATAATAAACAAAATTTTTTCTATTCATGTGGTACATGTTCGTGATAGTGTATTGAATCTGTTCTGACAGAATAAATATCCAAGTCTTTATTGTCATCTGTTATAATAACTGTTATTTAGTAACACAGATACAGACCAGTCTATAATATCTGTTATTCTAATAACCAGATATGAACCAGTCTATAATATCTGTTATAATAGCTGTTATTCTAGTAACAGATGGGAACTAGTCTATAATGTTTGTTGTAATACTAATAAGTGTTATTCTAGTAACACAGATATAGACCAGTCTATAATATCTGTTATAATAACTGTTATTTAGTAACACCAATACAGACCAGTCTATAATATCTATTATTATAACTGTTATTCTTGTAATACAGAATGAGACCAGTCTATAATATCTGTTATAATGACTGATATTCTAGTAACACCAATACAGACCAGTCTATAATATCTGTTATAATAACTGTTATTCTAGTAACACAGATTATAATATTTGTTATAACTGTTATTCTTGTAATACAGAATGAGACCAGTCTATAATATCTTTTATAACTTATAATGACTGTTATTCAGAATGAGACCAGTCTATAATATCTATTATAACTGTTAATCTAATAACACAGAATGGGACCAATCTATAATATCTGTTATAATAACTGTTGTTCTAGTAACTTAGAAGTCAAAATCACATCTTATGCTTTATTAGACGTGCTTTTGGCTATGAGTAGTGTGTTCAGCAACAGAAACTGATTTTAATAGTAAATATTTAAGTCACAGGTTACAACTAAAACATTTTTTTCTAGGCTCAGACGTACTATTATGGTCTCATTTGCGACTACCAAGACACAGCTTAGAGCCTTTCATTACCAAACGATTGACATCCAATAGCCAATGATTAGTAAATCGATGTATCCTAGTTGTGTCACAAAACAAAAACAAACTTCAACCTAGTATAATCTGTACACTCCTCATGTACAAGCGTGTTATATGTACTTTCCCAAAGACAATATAACACAATACATAAACTGAAGTGTAGCTGCACCAGTCTTTAACAAATGATTGACATCCAATAGCCAATGATTAATAAATCGATGTGCTCTAGTTATGTCACTAAACAAAAAAAAAACTTCTACCTATTATAATTTGTACACTCTCTCATGTACACAAGTGAGCTTTGGTGGTCTAGCAGTAGAATGTTGGACTCTCTAACTGATAGAAGAATGGGACATAGCTCAAACGGTAACGTGTCTGCCTGTGAATCGGTCGGTCGTCGAATCGATCTTTCTCTGCGGACCCATGTGCAGTTCGGGCTATTTGTCGTTCCAACCAGTGGTCCACAATTGGTTCATCAAAGGCTGTGGTATGTGTTGTTCTGTCTGTGGGATGGTGCATATAAAAGATCCCATGCTGCTTATCGGAAGGAGTAGCCTATGTGGCGGCAGTGGGTTTTCTCTAAAAGACATGTCAGAATGACCATATGCATGACGTCCAATAGCCGATGATAAGATAAAAATCAATGTTCTCTAGAGGTGTCATTAAATAAAACAAACCTTACTTTACACTCCTCATGTACACAAGTGATCTTTTGTGGTCTAGCAGTAGAATGTCGGACTCTCAAACTGATGACAGTGGCTGGCTCTTTCTTAACTACATTTACATGTCAAAATAACCAAATGTTTGACATCCAATAGCCGATGATTAATAAATCGTAACTGAATGAAGTATTTCTATGGACAAATCAAATGTTTATATTTAAAATTAATTCTTTGTTTGGAAATTAATAATTAGGTCAAG